>VNJS01007356.1:0-225752 GCA_008042575.1 Drosophila watanabei
TCCGATCTGGCCCGTTCCGACTTATGTCCGAGTGAGAGTATATAGAAGACTATCTGCAAAGTTTCATTCAGATAGCTTCAAAACTGAGGGACTAGTTCGCGTATAATCGGACAGACGGACAGACGGACAGACGGACAGACGGACAGACGGACAGACGGACAGACGGACAGACGGACATGGCTAGATCGACTCGGCTGTTGATGCTGATCAAGAATATATATACTTTATAGGGTCGGAGATGACTCCTTCACTGCGTTGCAAACTTCTGACTGAAATTATAATACCCTGCAAGGGTATAATAATATTTTTTAATCCTTACAAACTTCCATAAATCAAAATTATATTTAACAAAAGTAAACAATGCAAGAAATATGTGCAATATATTTGAATTTTTGGGATAAATATTTATGAAAATATGAAAAGAAACAAATAAAGAAATTTAAATATTTTGATTGGTTTAAATTATAAATAAAATAAATAAAAGCACAAATACTATTCCAGCTTTATTGAACCATTGAATTGAACTGTTTTTTATATGAATATTTATGTTTATAATTATTATTATTATTATTTATTTATTTATATTTTTTTTTAACCACCACTGTACATTTTCCTCCTCCATTTTCCTCAACAAAAAAACAACAAAATAAAAGGAAAGAAGACCCGTTAACTGTGTAGGCGTGTCATTGAGTGGCACCTGGCAGGTGCTGGAAGGGGCAGAGCGGAAAATCGTAAAAGTGGAAAGTGGATATCGGTACGTGTGCGTGTGTGTGTATGGGTCAGGATACTATCCTATGGGCTTGGGCTGGGATGGCTTTTCCAAGGATTGCACTGCCGCTGACAATTTGATGGCACCTGGGGAAGGTGTGAACTCGCTTCCGGCCCCTCGATAATCGCATAATAATCGATTGCGTATACGCAATTTTTATTGCTGCATGTGTCATATTACGTGTAATTACTCACCGAGCACACACACTCATATCTGCGACGCTGGAATAAATAAATTGCACACAAGTCAACAGGTTTAATGGGGTCAGCGAGGTTTTCATTTCTTTTCACTGACTTTAAGTGGTGAAATCGGGTACAAGTGCTATTTTTGCAATCATATAGTTTTCCTTTGCTGATTTATTTCATAAAAATTAATATTAAACTTTATTTCAATTGTTAAAAGTGTCGCCCAAGTATTTCAAGTATTTATTTAAAGAGGTTGCAAAAATATTCCCTTTCTTTGAAGCGGAAACGGAAGCTGCGCCATTATTGCTCCTTCGTTTGGTTTGTGCCACTCCCTCCTTATCCTTGTGCTTCTCGTACTCTTTTCTTTATACATATATTATATATATATATGTATATGATTCCTGCTGGTGACTTTTGTGTCGCCACTAAGCGGCTTAGAGGCAACGGAAAACCCTAGACGAGGCATGCACATGAATATATGGCCAAGGATCTTGGCTTTAATATGAAATCGAGGAGATGCATTTAATTTCCCCAAAGTGCTGCTGCTGAAGGCAAGCCCTCAAAGTGCACTTGCTTCCTGGCTAAATCAAGCATATCGATTTTCGTTATTATTATTTGTGGAAATTTCACATTATAAATCAATCTAAAATATTATCTAAAGCTTCTAAAATATATTTTCTTTATGTCCAATTAAAACGAAATAAATAATACTTCTTATTCTGAATAAAAACAATAACTTTAACAAGTTTTCCTATATTCAAATCATCGAATTTTCACGCCCTGTTACCAGCCATAACTATTAACATATTTGGCTTAAGTATGCAAAGTTTTGTGGCCATATTTTGTGGGCGGTTTTCTTCTAAGTTTTTTTCTTTTCTTAGCAGGGGGCGTGGCTCGTTAAACGCCCAGCAAACACACACAGACAAGTCTGAGGACCAACTTGCGGCTCTCAAGGATGCTTGACTAACACCAAAGCAAATGAAATAACACCAAAAAACGCGACTCTGGGGGCCGGGGCAAGTGTGGAAAAACTTTTGAAAAAGAAAACTGGATTATTATGAGAAAAGGCCGGCAAACTTTTTCAGTTCCCTTCCATCTTCGTCCCTTTTTCTTGTGTTCTGTTTACAATTCAACGAAATGCTACAAGTTTCCCGAAAGGACCTCTGGCGACCCCTCTCGGCTCTCACGTGCTGCTCGAAAAAGGCTGGCGGAAAAACTGGAGAGACGAGAGGCTGCAAGGCTGGGAGGCTAGAGAGAGAAAAGTGAAAAGTTCTTAATCATGTAAACGAAACGTTATGCTGCAATTTATGTGCAGGGGCAAAAAGTTAATACGCCGCACGCGCCGCCATCACCGTGCATCCGTGACTTCCGACTTCCGCCACCGGCTCCGGCTCCGGGTCCGGACTCTGGACTCTTTTTTTCTTTTCCCGGGAACCCTACCTTAAGCCGACATGGAAGGGGGGAAAAAACTGTAATTCAATAGCCGCGAATGCACATGTACACTGGTAGGAAATTTGAGCGAAAAATTAACTTGATTTGAGTCGAGAATAAAAATTAATTTAAATACTTTTTTAAGTAGAGTTTTTTCTTTTAAAGAAGTTCGAAAAGAAGGTGCTAAAATCAAGAAAAACTGATTTTATGATATCTTTTTAGCTGTGTCACGCACCGCGGTTTTAGTCCTAGCTAAGTTGAGTGAAAGTGCAAGCGAGATAGAGAAATTATGGAACTATTTTAAATTATATTCTTTTTTTCCAACATCCGCATATTTTAACCAATTTTAGTAGAGTTTTCATAACTAATTATATATATATTTATTACCTTAGCTGATTCCCGCGGTTGAAGTCTCAGCTAAGCTGAGTGCAAGTACTAGAGAGAGATAGAACTATGAAGTAAATTTTGATTCCTTCATAACTTCTTTATTTATAATCCGATTCTAGTTCAATTTTCACAGTATATTAGCTTGATTTAATATAAACAATACGACTATTTAGACTACATTTTTATCTGTGTGACTTTTCATGACTTTTCAATATAAGAAAAAATCTATCCTTGCTCCATGTTCCCTTTGCTAACTAAAAGACTGTGAAAAGCCTGCTCTTCTCATTGATATTGAAGAATTTCAACTAATTTGACTGAGCAATTCGCTGATTAGTAAGAAGCATTGATGTAGTTTGTGAATACAAGTACGTGGAAATGGGAAAACTCTCTATTTACCCGAGTTATTTGATATTATTGCCGTCTGTGTACCAATTTTCGTGGATAATTTGAAGTAATTTCAGCTAGTTATATTGGAATTTGAGCAGTTTGAGTTGACTCACTAATCCAAGTTCAAGACGGGCCAATTAAGGCGCAAATGGTGGCCAGGATATGGCGAAAATCCTTCAAGCAGCGGCATTGTTTTCGCTTCATTAAATGCAAATGCAAAGTAAACCGAACCGAATCGAATGTGTTTGCCATTCGGATTGTCAATGTTTTTGCAGGGACCTCACCTCACCCCGCCCACTCACGCCTCCTTGATGAACAACAGCAACTTCATCTGAACTATAATATTTGTGCAGTTTGATTGTGTCTCTCTGTCTGTCTCTCTGGCATTATTTGAACTATGTGCCAGGCCACCTTTTTCCACTGCTTGTCTGAGGTCCTTGAGCTCACGAAGCTCGTCTAGCTCCTGGCTCCTGGCTGAAGCTCATCAATCAGAAAATCAAAAATGCAGGACACTCTTTGGGCAATTTTCTTGGCACTTATTGTTTGCCTTTGTTTGGCTTGCAAATTGCCTGACAATGACGATGACGATGACGATGGCGATGGCATGACCGAATTTTCACCCGAATGAGGCCAGCACAAGAAAAAGGAAAGCAAGAAAGAAAAATTACCCCCAGCACCAGGGATCAATCATGATTGACATTCCATAAAAGGCCAATCACATGAAATGTATGCTTTTAATTCTGGCCAACAGGGCAATGAACAGAAAGTCAGGCCAGAAGTTAATGAGGTTGGTAACACAGTTCTTTAAGACTTTTGGTGGGTTTATTAACTGGAATTTAATATTATAAAATGTAGAGATAAGAAAGGTTTATTTGGTGTATTATAAAGATTAAGGCAAGTGTTTAAGAGTTTATAAATAAATATTACAGATTAGTATCTATTTAGGTTAAAACAAAATAATTCTAAAGCCTAGCTCTTTATTGTCTTAATTCTTCTAAATATTTACTATTTAGTTAAATACAATTTATAAACATACATTCTAAATACTCAAAAGTTCATTTTACTGGAAAAATAAATATTAAAATTCATAATAATAATGTCACAGGGCCATAAAATTCAAAATAAAGTCAATTGCAAAAAGCTCATCAAGTGCCAGCTGCCAACTACATTCAGTGATTTTCCTGGTAATAGGCATAATTTTGGCTTTGACGGATATGCGTTTGCGTTTCGGAATTTTCCCTGGGATTTTCCACCGACAGCCATGTATTTCGACGAATTATTCCAACATTTTATGGCCCGGCCCCGTTGCAATCCTTTTTGGGGCTCAAAGGTCATCATCACATGTTTGCCACAACTGTCCCAAACAGAATGCCACTAGTGGCTCCTGTCCCTGCCTCCGAGTGAGTGTGTGTGTCCAGGTAGGGTGTTGTGTGTGCTGTGTGTGTTGTGGGGGTTTTGTCATAAAGCAAATGTCGATAGCAGGGAAAGCTGATGCTGCTGGGAAACTAACAGGAACCACAGGACCTGCTCCTACTCCTGCCTTGCATTCTGTGGAAAACGCAGAGCTACCGGCAGGAGCAGCTACCCAAAAATTCCTGGCAAAAGGGAGGCACGCAGCGGTGGGGATTCCAGGTGCAGGTAGCAAAAAATAAAGAGCGCCCAAGGTCGTCAAAAATGCCATATACACACACAAACACCCCTCATACATGTTGCATATTGTTGTGGGCTGCTTTTGGCCAACAAGCCTCGGCCTGGCCATAACGAATTTCAGTTAAACGGGTTAAGCCAGCATATATTCGCCAGAAAGCTTTCATTACACACAAGTACGCCCCGGTACAAGCTTAAATTCAATTTAAATATTGGCATTAGGGGCAACGCAAAACTGTTGTTGTTCCGAAAATTCAAATTCCAAATAAGCCAAGGGACCTTTTGACTGGATATTTTGGCCCAAAGAGAGAGTGGCATTTTAGGTCTCAAATATTGTTATCAGAACTTTGGGATTGAGTTGAAATTTGATGAATTGGAAAAGGAAGTGCCTAAGGAAGTGATTAAAAAGTATTATTTAGAGAGTAACCTATGTTGAATTTGATAAATAATTAAGGGAATTTCTAAAAAAGTGATTAAAAAGAAATTTTCAAGAGTAAACTATGTTAAGTTCAATAAATAAATAAGGGAATGTCTAAGGAAGTTATTAAAAAGTCTTCTTTAGAAAGTAAACTAATTGAGTTAAGTACGAAAATTCTTGAGGAAATCATTTTATAATTATATTTAATAATATTTTACAAATAAACTAGGACGAAATTTGATATAATAGTAAGAAAATGTCTGAAGAAATAATTAAAAAGCCTATTTTATAAAGGAAACTACTTGAATTCAGTCAGGAAATGCTTGAAGGAATATTTATATTATATTTAATTAATGATTAATGAGTAAACTAGGATGAAATTTGATAAAAAAATTAAGAAAATGTTTGAGGAAGTGATTAATAAAGTAAATTGAATTTGATAAATAATTAGGGAAATTTCTAAGGAAGTAATTAAAAGTCTAATTTAAAAAGTGAACAATTTAATTTAAATAAGGAAATGCTTGAAGAAATAATTTTATAATTTATTTTTATAATATTTAACAAGAAACTAGAATGAAATTCATGAAAAAAGTAAGAAAATGTCTGAAGAAATAAATAAAAAGCCTTATTCAATGATCCTTATAAATAATATAATCCCATTAGAACTACAAATCACAAGTCACAAGTAACTAAATAGGCATTCTTACCACATTCGATTCTCCTTTATTGTTATAATTTATCCAAGGACCTAATCTTTGTTTCTGGCACACATAGCAAAGTGTATTCAAATGAACTCTCGTTGCTGGCGTTTGAAGTGAGTTTCCTATTACCGTTTTTCCTGAGCCCCCGGGGGCTTTTCCAAATGACCCTCATCTTTCGCATAAATTTGAGTTAATCCTGAGAGTCTATATAGTTTCTGAAGACTACTTTCTGTTGGCCTGGCTTAAAGAGCTGCTGCATGCAGGCTTCTGCTGCTAATGCTGCTTCTGCTGGTTGGTGGCAAACTTTCGTCGCTATATATGACATTTGTTATAAATTTAATTAAAACAAAATGCCGGAAATGAGTGAAGAGCAAAGAAGGGGAGTAGGCAGGCGGCTGCCAAACAAAGGGAAACTTGTCTAACTGGCAGACAGGCGAAAGGCATCCTTGGCTCCTTCTAGGAAGACCTGCGAGGGGGCCAGGAGGCATTACAAACACACACTCGGCACAGCAGTCTCTCACATATCATCACGGAAAGTTTTCAAAAACACGAAACGGAAGCCAGTCAGATGCTAGACGAAGTTTGAAATACCCTTTTACAGGGACTTAAAGGGGAGATTAGTTGGGTTTTAAATGAAATAGTATGCCTTATTTACTTGAGTTATAATTTACCTATAAATTCCATTTATTTCTTTAATTAAATTGATAAAAATTTTAAAAGAAAATATATATTAATAATGAACCTAGTCATAAAAGATAAATGCTGAGCAGCTCTCAAACCAATATCCCAAAACAAGTTCTTCTCAAACAAACTTAACGGAAAACAGCGTGAAAACATATGACTTGTGCAACTCTTTGGCCAAAAACTTAAATAATTAAATGGGAAAAAAAAATCCTGTATCCTTCATGCTGCATCCTTCAGGCTGTCTTAACTTTCCTTCCCCTTTCTCCCCTTTGATAAATTCGAGGCTTAACACATGTGCGTCTGCTTTTTGGATGGCCTGTCATTAAAAGGTTCGAAAAATAAAGAAAGGAGTTTACCTTTTTCCGCTGAAATAAAAGGCGATTCGCTGTGTCCTGTTTGGTGGAAGTGAAATAAAATAATTAAGCCGAGATAATATGAGTCCTTGCGTCCTGTAGCTGATGACGAAGTCTCGTATTTTTGACTTAAACTCAACAGTTCACCCTTTCACTCCTCGTGAAACTTTTCAACGCTAATGTTGGAAATTTTCGTTAGCTGCGAGTGCAATTACAAGCCCCACTGCGTATACGTAATATGCGTATACGTAATATTCGCTATATAAGCCCAAGTGGCTTAAATTGCCGCAAGGAAAGAATATTTAAATATATTTTAAAATAAATTCCATGATTATGTGGCAGCGCCAAACAACTTTCGGGGCACGCAAACAAAATGTTTGCCATATTTTGTTGGCCTAAAACTATTTTGGCCACAACTAAAAGCTTATATCTCAAACTTTTTCGCCGATCCCCGTTGCCCCCGCCCCCCTCGGGGGAGACTCGCTGACTCGTGACTTAATTTAATCACTTTATAAACTGGAAACGGTTGGCAAATACAAATTAAAGTCAGTGTGACAAGTTGGCTCAAAAAAGTTTCGCAACAAATGGATATTATTTGTGAGTTTTTTTAAAGCCCCTTTTAAACCCTTGTAATTTCCTGTTAAATTAAGTTACTGATGGAATGTAGAGACTTCTTTAATTGTATTTTATGCATAAAATAATTAGCATTACATTTCGATGGTGAATGATGTTGAGAAATGCAATTATTTGTGAAATTTATAGGGAATTCTTTACATTATGCAATTATATTTAAATACAATTCTGTAGTTATTTCTGGGAATTACTCAGCTTTGGAATTTCACTATATATTTTGAATATATTTCTGAACTTTATCCCTTCACATTTTCCTTTAAAGGTGAAAAGTTGGGCATTATTTATTAAGAGAGCAACTTTTTGGCATATTTATAAAGTGTCCCCAATCCAGTTTGATGACTTTATCGGCAAGGACCTAACGCCAACTCGTTAACGAATCCTCCACCGATGAATCTTTTAGCAGAAATAGGCAAATACTTGCTTCTATTCTCACCCCCATTCGATACTATCGATTCGACGAGGGTCTTTGGTAATTTATAAAACTGAATTATTTATTTAGCTTTCGCCGGCCAAGGGCCAAGAAACCGGGGGAAAGCGGAGAACAAATAATCGTAACAGTAACAATAAAAGTAAAATGAAACGAGGTGAAAGCAAACAATTTTGTGGTCAACCGAACGAGTGTGTATAGTGTGTGTGTGTGTATTTAGGCACTGAGAGAAAAAAGGAGCATAAAGAGAGAAGAAAAATCTAATAAATTAATATTAAGCCAAATATCTGGTCTTTTTTAAATTACTAGAGTTATTCAGCTTTCTTAATTTTCCTGTAATTTTAATTTCTCTTCATCTTTCTCCTTAATTTCTCACTGTGCGCCTTTTTGGGGTGTGCGTGTGTAATTGTGTCTGGATTGTGCGTGTGTGTGTAGGTCGTTCGCCTCGCATTTGATTGTTATTGTGTGTCGATGGCCTAATCTGGGAGCTGGCCTTATCAGCCAGCGATATCTGGAGGAAAGGTATCAGTAGTACTCGCCCACCGCCCTCAGCGTTATCTGCTCCACCTGGGCATGGGCAGGGGTGCCCAAGGCATAGAGCACGGCCTGGGCCACGTCCTCGGCCTGCAGGATCACCTCGCCCAGCTTGGCCTTGGTCTCGTCGGGCACTATTTCAGTGGCCACCCAGCCGGGATTGATGCTCTACGAAATATAATTAATTTTAAATATAATATTAATAATAATTTCATTATTTACACCCACCGTGGTCTTGATCTTGGAACCCTTGTTGATCAACTCCTGCCGGCAGATCTCATGCACAGCTGTTAGACCAAACTTGCTCGGGGTGTAAGCATTGAGGCTCTCATCCGCCGGATCCGGCTTGTAGCCCGCCACACCGGCCGTGCTGTTCACAAAGAACAGGTGTCCGGCCACCTGGCGACGCCTCATGCTGCCGGCCGCCAACTTGGTGCAGTAGATGCTGCCCATGAGATTCGTCTGCAGGGTGTTGCTAATGTCCTTGGTGGGCATGTCGATCAGCTGGCCGCCGAGCACAATGCCAGCATTGTTGATCAGCACATCGACGCCGCCGAGCTCCTTTTCGATCCACTCAAAGGCCCTGTCCACCTGCTCCTCCTGCGACACATCGCAGGTCTGCTGATGGAAACGTTTCCTCTGCTCCTCCGGCAGGGATTCCCTCAGACGCTCCAGGCGATCGGTGCGCCGGGCCAGGCCCACCACCTGCAGGCCGGCGGCAACGAGGAGCCGGGCACAGGCCGCTCCAATCCCAGAGCTGGCGCCACTGATCACGGCCACGCGGTTCTGCCAACGATCCATTGTGAGAGAGAGTCAACGAGCCACTGAGTTCGGTTCGCCGGCGATGAGCGGGTTATATGCTGAGCGGACTCTTATCGCGGTGGGGTGCCTCTCGCTCTCTCTCGCTCTCTGGAACAGTGGGAGAAAAAGGGGGTGTAACGAGATACTAAAAAGTAGGAATTAATATAGAAGAGAAATTATATTGGGGAGATGGTGAAGATGTATGTCTTCTCAGTTACTACCTTTAATTTTATTGTATTTAATTTTTCAAGGGATTTTTTAACAGCTGATTTAAAAGTTTCATAATTCTATATTTTTTAATATATTAGTTTACTATATTTATTTATTCGATGCATTTTTTTATCACCTCATTTATTACTTACAACATTTTATAATATTTCTTAATATAATATTTTATTGTACTTAATTATTCAAGGGATTTTGCTTAACAGCTTATTTAATATTTATATAATTTTTAAATATTTCTTATTATATTTTTTTATTGTATTTTCCAAGGGTTTTTTTTAAGTTTCTTTAATACTTACATAATTCTATAACATTTCTTAATATTTTATTTTATTGTATTTTTTTTTCAAGGGGTTTTTCAACAGCTAATAAAATAATTTTTTAATACTTACATAATTTTACAATATTTCTTAATATTATATGTTTATTTATATATTTTTTTCAAGTGATCTTTTGTAAGTTTCTTGACTGTTTCTTGGCTGTTTGCATGACGTGTCTCTTGCCGTACTTTGCTCTTTCGGAACAGACCATCCGATCGGATGGCACAACAGATGTTTTTCCGTCTGGATTGTTTGTTTGCCAACCTTATCGACCCCCTGGAGAAGCCCTGATAACCACTGATAACCAGTGATTCGAGATGGGCCCAGACCTAGGGTTACAATGTTGCTTTAATCAGTATTTAATTCTGACAATTAAATTAATTCATGAAAGAGTATTTTACAGCTGCTATGTATTTGCATTTAAAAATAATTTTAAAATGTTCGTAGCTTTGATTTTGTGTGAAATTTTATTTATAAAACATTTTTAGCTCTTAAAATATTCATAACCAACTTTATATATTTTTAATTGAGGAGTGAGAGCTTAAAAAAAGGATCTTAAACCTCCTTTATTAATTTCCTACCCATTTTCTTGAGGGTTTCCGTTTTAAAAAAGATTGTGACAAATGTATTTTGATTGACTAATCTTTATAAATAATTATATTTATAAAATATATATGAAACCAGGAAGTCTTAGGTATTTTTCTAAGTTTCTTCCAGTTTTTTAAGGATAGTTTTCGAACGATCTAAGGAGTGCTGCGACCTCGGACTTTGCTTCTTCAGGACATGCATTTGAGAGGAGCCATTAAAAAAAAGGCCAACACGCAATGCAGTTAACTGGCGCCTCAAGTTATGGCCACCTACGTGCTTTTCTCTATGCATGTGTGAGTCTGGCTCTGCCAGTGTTTTCTTTTTTTTTCCAGTTTTCCCCAGTTTTCCACAGTTTAGCCCAGCTTTCCCGGCTTTCCTCCGGTTTCCGCTTTATCGCCCCCAAGGAGCCACGCTTGACATATATTTCCTTAGCGTTCGCCGCCATTTTTATGGCCGCTCGTAACACTCAAGAGATGCTTAAATGGCAACAATAAGGCAACAAAGGGATATATATCCATCTGGAAAGGATACAGCCGAGGAGGCAGTGCAGCGCAGTTGCAACATGTTGCAAGTGCCGATCAAATCGGAACCATCAAATCGCCACTTTATCCGGCAATTACGCGTGCAAACGATGACGGAAACAAACTATGCCACAAATACTTTATATTGGGACGGGGAAAGTGGGCAGGAAAATGCGTGGAAAAGTGGAAAACAGGGAGGAAAAACCCCCCGGTGTACAAATTGCTTTTTCGCAAAACAATCTGATTAAGCGCCCCGCGACCTGATGACCGGGGCTCATCAATAAATTTTTGATGACACGTTGCAGCATTAAATTGATGCAAAGTGATTTGTTTGGCTTTTCCTCACTCTCGATTTTTCCAACGTTTTTCCCATTTCTTTCTTCATTGTTCTTTGTCAGATTTTCCAATTTAAACCGTGGACGTGCCAGTCGTTAGGAGAATGTGTGTATTTACAGCTCATTATTTGCAGATTTTTAAAGTGCGCAAATAAAACAAATAACTAAAGAGTCCCTTGGTTAATTTACCTTGATTAAGCTTTAATTAAATATTTAAATAAATATTATCAAAGGCACATTAATTTGATTGATATTTCCCGATAATTTCGTGCCTTTCATTTACTTTGTAAACCAATTAAAACCAATTAAGGGAAATTTCACAAAAATGCAACTCACTGCAACTCATTGCTGTCTGCAAAAAGCCCGCTGGAATGTTTTAATTTATTTCCAGGAATCCATCACAAATCGGCAAGTTAACACGCATATATATTCCCTGTCGGATATGCGAATTGACAGTTTGCAAAATGAACAGCATAAAAGTGTAAAAAAAAATGCTGAATCAAAATGCGGAAAAAAGGACGAAAATGATTCTAGGTATCCCTGGATGAGCCGGCAAATTGAATGAACTTCATTTGAACAGTCAGTGTTCAGGGGATTCTGTCAATGGAAATGTCGTTGAAACAACAACAGAATCAAATGGAAAATAAATATATATATGCTTAAAATATTACAAACTGTAAAAGGAGAGAGGGAACTATTTTCATATTTATTTGCACAACTCTGTGGCTTTTCCCTGCCAGACCCTCGGCGGAAAAAAGGGTTAGAATTATCCCCTCCTCGGACCTAAGCAATTTTCATTAATAAATACTTGTCCTGACCATGTTTATTAAATTCCTCAGGAAACCAAAAAGCCTGTCCTGGCCTTTACCCTTTAGTATTCTATATTTTATAGATTTTTCTTACTTTACTTTTTGTGATGGGCTTAGGTCGTTTAAGATTAAATTTTGTGTTTCTCTGATTAATAGAATTTATCTGTATTTTCTTGCTTCTCTAGAACATGTGTGACTTTGTTATCCTTGACATTTTCAAAGTCCTTAAATAGGTCTTTAAGTCCCTTGAACTTGGCCCCTTTCATACATGACTTGTTTTGGCCATAAAACTGCTTAGGGAATCAAACCAAAATCAAAGTCAAACCTTTGGCCAAACAAATCCCTCTTGACCACAAGCCTTTCCCCTCCGCCTGCCACCGAAACTTGTTCTCTGGCTTCTGTTTCATGGGAAAAACTTTGCAATGGAAGACCGCGCTTCCTTCTTCCCTGTAATAGCTTCCAAATGGGATCGGAAAACGGCCAGCGGAAAACTCACTCCCCCTCCCACACTATGTGGAAAATGAAGGCCACTAGCATAATAATTCTTGTTCTTAAAAGGAGTTTGGCGTGGCGCTGTTGCGCTTTAAAATGTTCTTAATACTTTTCTTTTTTCTGCGCCGCTGTTTTTCCCACACAAAAGGTGAAAGCACAGAGGTTTTCCTGCGGCCATTAGTGCTGCTAAAGGTGAGCCAGTAAGTCGAGAAGATATATCTTTTACAAGTCTAAGGAAAATAAAAATATAATATATTTTTTAGCTAAGCAAAAAAGGTAACTTTAAGCCTTGAAATAAATTTTAAGAGTAGAAATCTCCTCTGAATATATCTAAATCCAAGTCCCATCCCTAATTTAGAGAACTGGCAGAGATTTATGCTCTGCTTTAGCTGAACAGGATCCATAAAATTAACGCTGAAGGAGACTAGAGCTACACGCTCTGCTCCAGGATGCAACAATGTCTGCTCTGCGCTTTCCTCGCATTTTCGTGGGAAAAAAAAAGAAAAGAAAAGAAAAGCCACCCTGAACCATCTCACCCTTTTGTGTGTAATGAATGTAAGCAAGGCAAAGTAAAGTGAAGTAAAGTAAAGGCCAAACAATAACAGGAAAATCTACTCACAAGACACAAGACAATTGCCGCAACAATGTTTTCGGTGCCTCACAATTTTCCTTCTTCGTTTTTTCAGCCTGGTTTTTCCTCCTTTTGTTGGTCATTTAAGAGCTCATTTTGTGGCCTCATTAATGTGTGTTTTGCGGAGGGCAAAATGTTGGGAAACAGCAGGGGCAGAGATGGAAGAAGTTAACAAATAATGACCGCCAAGATCCATGGGGGCATTAAAATTACATCATGATATACGCAATCCTGCCATAAAGACACTAATAGAAAAAGTGGGTATAATTATAGCTGTTTAATTACGCGAATGCTTTGAATGTGGCAAGGAAAATGTGGCGAGAAAAATGTCTAATTTTTTATATTGCATGTTTATATATTTATTCATTAATTTTTATTTGAGGAAAGACATTAAGTTGGGAGACTTTAAAAGTGCTTTCAAAATTCATTTTTTTTTTAGGGCTATGTAAAAATAATTATTTAAACTAAAGAAATCTATAACATTATATTTTTGATTGTTAAATTTGTTTTGATAATTAAATGCTTTAGAAATGGTTAGGAAACCCAATAAAATGCATTAAATTTTAAGAGTTTCCTTGTTAAAACCAGAAAATCCTTAAGTTCTTCACTTCCTCTCCTAGATCGTTGGACTAAAGCACCACAAATCATTTAGATTAGTTGGCTTAATTAAACCATAGCTCGTTTAATGTGGACAAGCAGGCAAATGTTCCACTTCCGGTCTTTATTTTTCGCCAATTTTTTCCACCATTTTCACCCAGTTTTTGCCTGTCAGCCCTGGGCTTGGCTTTTGCATTTTGTTTTTATTCCTTTTTTTTATTTTACACTTAACTCAATTTGCTGGGGCCAAAAATAAGGCACGGCCACGCCCACTGACAGGCTCTATATTGGGGGCAAAAGGTATAGAAAATTATTACTCAACGGAAAACAATTATTTTGTGCCGGCTTTCCCTCTCTCTCTTGCTCACCTTCCTTTTTGTTACCTGTTTTTCTTGTTGTTTTTACTTGCTGGTTTTTCCAGCTATATTCTTTTTTTTTGTATTTTTTGCTTTTCCCTTTGCCGGGGGGCCATTAACGTGAGACGTGCTGAGGGATCCCCTTCGGAGGCAGCCCGGGCCTGTGGGGAATACCCGGCCAGGGGGCGTGTCAGCGGCTGGTATCGTGTAATCTGAATATTGCCGTGACTCGCCATTGCACTACTAAGCACTAAGCACTAAGTACCACGTCGGGCTGGGAGCTCCTTGCACTCGCTTCTGCCAGCCAGCCAGCCAGCCTTTTTGGCCATTTAGGGTTATCGACTTGGCAGGACTCTCGAGGCTGGGAGTGCCGCGGCAAGTGCTGTGTAAAAACCAGCTAAGCATTACTTTGATGATTTATTAAGGCAGCCCGAGTGGGCTCCGTCGCGCATTTAAACACACATCGGACTCACGGAGGCATTAGCTCTCGTTTAAACACAAATCCCGCAGAGGATTGTGATTTCTTTTCTGTCTCCTCTTTTTTTTTACTAATAATAAAAAAAAGATAATGCAAATTTTTAAATTTCCTTCTCCAGGTTAAAGGGTGCACAAATTAAAGCATATTTCATTTCGATTCGTTCTCTGGTTTATTTCGATGGGCCACATGGCGTATGTGTGATATTTGGTAATGCGTGTAATTAAGCAACACGTTCCTCATCCGCCCCGTTGCCGGTTTGCCAGTTGTTGGCTAGCAACTTCCGTTGGCTGTTTCTTTTTCTTGTTTCTCTTTTTCTGAGCAACACGATACTCTAATTACCAGAAAATGCCCAGAAAGGAAACGGCCAAGAATAGAGAAAAGAGAAAGGTAAAGGAGGGAAAAGGCAAGGACAATGAGTGAGTGGAGGGAGTCCTGTTTTTCACATGTCAAGCGAATTGAATCCGCAATAGTCGGCCACAGGCCAAGCTTCCGGGGAATGTGGCCAAACGTAGTTCGTTATCCCCAGATTTAATGAATAAATATACACAAATGTTAAATATATATATTCGTACATACCTGTGAATTGATTATTAATAAAACGAGGCTACGAAAATGCCTTAATTTCTGCTTGTAATTAAAAGGAAGTGTTTGGCACACAATCTATTTTCTAAAGCTCTATATTTCTCTTATGATTAGCAGCTTTTTTATCTAAAAGGTATGGAAACTTTATTAAAATATGTTCTAACTTAGCTAAAAACTTCCTTAAATGACTAAAAATAATTTTATTACAAAGCTCTGCTTTACTTTTCTTCTTTAGGAGTATTATTCTCGCTCCAAAATGATAAAATATAATAATTTAGTTTCGTTTTTAGCCTCACAAACACTTGCTACCAAAAGTAGCCCCCAAAAAGGTATATCCTTTCTCATCACCTCCATCAGGCAGGATATCATTAGGAAGCCAATCGCCGTTTAGGTGGGCGCCAGATGTACATATGTCCAATTATGTATCTGTAACTCCAATTAGCCAAATCTCCGGAAAGGATACCCACCAAACACACACACACATACACTCTGGACACGAGTCCTGGATGGTTGTTCCTTTGTTCCTTCATTGGCCACTGGTTAGATGCACAATTAATTGGCCCAAAAGACCAGAGACAGTCAAAGGGTTTCAGCTGCTTCATTTGGCTGTGTGCGACATAAATCCCCCAGCGACAGATTAAAGCCAACGACTGCCCATCAAATTTTGGGGCGTGACGGGTGTCCTGCAGGATGCAGGATGTGCTGAGGGAGATCATAATGGTTATAATTAGCATTAAGTTTCAGCTCGCTAAAGGGAGCTCGAAAAGAGAATATTTCGGATGTAACTGCGATTTGGGATACGAATTATAGGAACTGTTGGAAATAGAACACCAAAAGGGCAGACATTTGATTTAAACCCCAAATCTAAATATTAAAAAAGTATAAACACCAGACTTGGAACAAATGTCAAAGGAAAAAGCTGAAAAACTTATCATCAAATGTTAAATTTTTGCATAACTTTAAATTCAATTATATTATAAAAAATATATACGTCGCACAGCTACAAAATCTGGTAGAAAAATGCATAAACTTTGAGCTGAAACCAACTAAATTCAAAGGCCTTCAATATTTGTTTCCTCCACGCTCATTTGGCAGCCATATTTTAATATTATTTTTGTTCAAAGAACTTTTAATATGCGCATTTTCTTTATAGTTTTATCCATATACATATATTGTGCATATGTGAGTTGCGTTTTTGTTTGCCATTCCATGGAATTCATCTCTGTGGCATTCACCGGATAATTAAAAATAAAATCGGGCAAGCGTAAGGAGCACAAAAAAAAACGAACACAAAAACATGCAGTCTGGCTTTAGGCGCTGTCCGAGGCAGAGTCGGGATATATTCGATGTACACCACCTCCTGTGACGTATAAATGTATATCAGTTACTGTCACTGCCATTTTTGTGGGCGATAAAATGCGATATGTGGCAGGTGGCATGTGGCATGTGACGGGGAATTAGCCCAGCCTCGCTAAATAAGCTTTAAAGTCACTTCGATGGCGATGACTTAGAGCCAGGAGGAGCAACTTTACAGAATAGAGAGACTTTAAGCCTCTTAAAACTATATAGTCAGCTCTAAAGTTGAAATTCCTGGATTATTTCATCTAAACTTAATCCTTCATAGGGAGAATTTCCTCCTTTAAAGTTCAGGTTTCAACTTATTTTCTCTCTGTGCCCCGGTGACAGTCGTAAAGTGAGCACATTGGATGTTAACCCGGCGGCAAGTTATTGATGTGACAACTGCGTATGAGCGCCAGTTTCCATTTAACTGCACTCTGCCTGCGGTTTCCAGTTAGTGGCCATGCGACGATATATATCCCTCACCTCACCTTTGTGTGTGTGGGCTCCCGGCTCGTTGCAATTTAAGGTCCTTCCTTAATTTCTGAACAGCTGAAAGGATTCCCTTCCCTACAATACTCTCCATAGAAGGTGGCCTTCGATTGCAGTCCACTTTGACTTGCCATTCCGTGCTCGTTCTCTCTCTGGCCAGGATGTAATAGGCAGTTGCCAGGACCTCTTTGGGGTTGCCATGGCATCGGACTAACCTGACTGATTATTTCCGTTCGTTCACCGGTTTTCGGGCTCGGCTTCATAATTAAGCCACTCGTCGTAAGGGAATTTTCAAAAATAGGACTCGAACTGGACTTTGTCCAGTGAATAAATGCCAAAAGTCATTTGCCCAATTCGAATTGAGGTTGAATGCCTAAAAATGAATTTGCGTTGAGTATTAGGTACTTCAATTAACTGTTGACTTGGCAGTCAGTTTTTGTGAGTTTCAATTTGGAATTGGGAAATATTTTTAGCTTTCATGCATCTGGCAACCCTGGCTAATGGCTTTGAAGAGCGTTTACCAATACTGGAAAACCTTTTTGTTTTAAGTTATTAATATAAATAAAATACAATCATTAATAATCAAGAGATTATTGTTATTTCTTTTGATCAAACTTTAAGTTTTTAAACAAAATTTAACCTTATAAATTGCTAAATTATTTAACACATATCAGTATTGGTAAATGCTTAAAAAAGCTAAATATTATACCTATTTATTTAATTGTATTTACTAACTATTGCATTTATTTAATAAATAAATTGCTTAATTATTATTGTATTTATTTAATTGTATTTACCATATTTTATTTATACTTTTTGAACAATATATTTAGTATTTTTTTTCTGTGAGTATTTACGCTTACCAACACTGAAAACAGCAACTCCCCCAACTCAAAATTCCTTCCAATCCACTGAGTGTTAGCATCTGTGACTGTCTCCCAACTGTTGCCAGTAAATAAACTGGCCAAATTTGTCTAATGCGTGCCTCCCCCGTCCGCCGTCCTTGTAACTCCTCGTAGAGCCCCCCGGGGAACTCCCCATTTTCAGGTTTTTCCCCGCTTATGCTACGGCCATTGTCTTTTGCCCGTTCTGTGCATAATTCACGAGTTCAAATTGCCAAACGCCACATAAATGTACAAATAGGCACGTATTTATATATCTCTCCCCATCTCGGCCGAGGATTTCTTATTCTGCGTGTTGGGTTTACTTCAGGAACAGTTGAAGTCAGAATTATAGTGCTGGGTAATGCGAGAATTTACTGGAAAAAGAATAGTATCTAAAAGGTTCTGAAAGTATCTATAAGAATATATTCTAGTCCTAATAATCCTTTAAGTTTAATGATTGGTATAATATGTTTTATAATTATTTATTTTTTAATACGTAGATTCTTTTAAAAACAATTTAAGTTTATTTATAAATAAAATACTCCCCCTTAACAAAGTCTTCTTACTTTTTCTATGTCCTGTAACTGCTGTCACTTCAACCACAGCTGTTTTTAAATGTTTATATATACACCTTTTATATATATTTACTATATAGGTTAGGTCGCTTTGGCTCTGCGGCTTGCATGCAAATTTTATGTTTTAATAATAAGTCACTGGCATGCAAGCGTCGCATATTTTATGCCAATTGCTGGCGGAGACTCCTGCTCCCCAAGGCAGGGCTGGAGGCTATAAAGGTAAAAGGCGGGGTCCCAGTCCTGGTCCCAGTCCTGTTCCTGGTCCTGGTCCCACTTGGAGTCAGTTAGTCAGTCAGTTAGCTTGCCTGTTCACTTGAGGTTCGTGTCCCGAGCTGTTTACTTTTAACCCAATTGTTTTTGGCCGGAAAAGAGAGAGAGCAAGAAAAATTTAAAGAAATTAAGGATATATCTTGCGGCAGCTTGGGAATATTTATTTCCAGGAATATCTGCTCCACCTGAACACTATTTAGCAGCTGCCCCTTCGAAAATTGATTATGAATTCAGGCCGAAATTTTCGCTGGGAATGTGGAGCGCACGACGCCCGCCGCCCGCCGCCCGCCGATATGAATTTTGCATTTTCCGAGTGCGTGCGGTCATGCAAAATGCAAAATGCAGAAATGTAAATGCAAAACCTGCCTCCGAGTGCCGAGTTCAGACCGCAGAAATATGATTGCCGCAATTTTGTGACCGTTCGTTCCCACGATCGCTGCCCGAATAAACATTATTGCCTTGCTTGCTCGCCAAATTGAAAATTAAATTTTAAAGTGAGGGGAAATTCGAACAGGAAATTAAGTGAAATTGTCGGTGGAAATGTTGCTTATTTGGTTTTATAAAGAGTTTGATTTTGTTTTTGATAAATGATTTACAAACAAATTACATTGACAAATATTGATTTAATGCGCTTTTACAGGGGTTCTTGAGACTAGATCAAAGCCATAAAGCTACGGACAGCCAAAAGTCGTATAACTTATGCTGTAAATATTTTTTTAAATTATTTAACTAATATAAAACAAATACAAAAAATTCACAAAAATGCTACGATGAAAACTTATATAGAAATGAATGTTTTTTTTACCTTAGTTATATTTTTATACTCTTTCAGAATGTTATAATTTTAGTTATTTATAATTCAATTCACTCTGGAAATAAAAATTACTCAATTACAAATACTGGAGAAATATAAAAAATTCAATTCCTAATAATTTTAAGAGAGCTTGAAGCCCTTTTTTAAATATTTAGTTTTATATCCAACGATTTTTTTTAGCTTTTTCATTTACTTTCCCTGAAAATATGTTCCAGTTGTTGTGCAACCTTTTAATTTGCCTCAAATGCTAATGAAGAAGTGTGCGTTTTTACCGTAACTTGCATCCACCTCCATTCCCTGATTGTATTTCCAACGAATTGGCCGACTTTTGTGTCTTCGTTTCTGCTGATTTGCGGTTTCAGCCAGGCCAGGAGTCCCTTTGCCCCCACACACGAACACCACATGTGTGTGTGCAAGTACAACTGTGCCTGGTATACAGTTTCCTTTCCATTTTTATTTCGCACTTAATTAAAAATCTTTTGCTGACGTGCGACACGCACGTGGCCAAGACCACCTTAACCCCAGTTGCAACCTCAATTCCAACCCGAGTGTTTCTCTTACCTCTTTTACCTGACAATTGAAACCTGCATTTCGCGATCAAGAAAGGGAATTGTGAAGAGGAGATTGTTGCATTTTCCTTTACTCTATATATATATAAATCCTGGGTTCCAGGAGCCATAAATATCAGCAAATTAACCGATAAATTAAGACCGAAAAGAGATTGCTATCATAAATAATAAATAAACAACGTAAAGTCTGTAAGAAAGGAGCTGTAGGGATTTCTTTAAATAGAAAGAGCTTTTAAAATTATAGTTAAAATTCGAATAATAAACAAAAAGTCTCAGCAAGAAAAACTTGAATATATATTTCAACCCAACAACTAAGTTTAATATAAAAAAAGCAAAAAAAAAACTCTTTCGAGGGATTTCCCCCCTCTCAACACGACTTAAAGATAGTGGCATTGACCTCGTAGTGGCACAGAGCCCTCTTGACACCATCCTTGGTATTCTGACCGTAGACAGTGCCCTCCAAAGTGTAGACCGTGTTGGGGTGATACATGAACTTCAGTATGGCCGTTTCCGGCGGCACCTGGATCCGGTTCATCACGTATACGCCCCGTTTGAGGGGACAGGCCAGGCTCATGTTGCTGGCCCCCTTGGAGAGCATCAGCTTGGCCACATTATTCCAGGCGGACACATGACGTATGTACTTCCAAAAGTCACAGGTCTTTGTGGTCGAATTGTACAGAGTTCGTGGCAGCTCGGCTCGCGAGGAAGCCTGTCCAGAGCTCCTTTTCCGCGGATGCTGGAGCAGCACCAGATGCCACAGGGGAATGGCCACATCCTGACGCACAGTCGTCACCGAAGACATGGAATTATTCTTCTCGAAAAGATTAATCTTGAGGCCATAGGCGGGTGTGTCCCAAGAACTGAGTCCTAGGAGCTTCATCATGTAGCAGTGCTGGAAGGATCAGAAATCTATATAGTTACAGATTTAGAGAATTTAATTAGACTCACCTGCTGGGTTAATTGGAGAAATCCAAAGAGCGTTATAAAGCCCAGCAGATTTCTGTAGAAGCCCATGCCGTCAGGGAACTAATGAGCAACTGAGTTGTGACTGCGTAGTCACGGCTGCTAATGATTATATTCCCCCGATTCGCTGATTGGGTGATTTGTCACACCTCAATTGGATCAGGCCAGTGCCTTGTATATATACCTCTCTCCACCTACCCATAATTTGGCTTTAATTGCTCCCTAATTGCAGCAGCATAGTTGCCCGAATTATGTACAGACATTAAATGTAGTTTAAAGTTTGACAGGCTCTCTCCGGTACCGGGTTTCAGGGCTATCAAAGCACTTGGGGCCTGTGTTTGTTTAGGCTTTTCGGGTCCAGGTCCAGGTCCAGGCTGCTGCTGGTAAATTGTTACATCGTGTTTTTGGTTAAAGTTTGTATTGTTTGCCCAGCTAATTGCATTCGCAGGTGGCCATGCCACGTGCGGCATATGGCCTGACTTTTCCCTATCGGATATTTCCACCATCTGAGTCCGCCTTCCGTTACAGTTTTCATGCTCGTTCTCGTTCCCATTCCTGATCCGCTTCCGCTTCCGGTTTATTTGCATTGCAGCTGAGAGTGGCATCGGTGGCTTGAACAATGGATGAGAAAGCCACTTCTCGCCACATCTCTCGCACAGCTACAGTCCCTTGCAGTGGCAGTATCCTTTGTCCCTGATTCCTGCTTTTCCTCCTCTTCGATTCAATTTTCATATTTACATTTTCAGTTATTTCCCAGCAAATATTTGCCTGACATCGGCTTTGCTTCCACACACACTTTTCCCAGCCATTTTCGCATCATCGCATCAACTTTGGATTCGATTTGACGGCTGACAGGAAAAACTTGTCCCTCAACTTTGGTTTCAGTTTGACTTTTCATGGAAAATATGAAGTTTTATTTGTAGCATTTGCAAGTTAATTAACTCTTTAAAGCTGAGTATCCTGGGCTCAGCTCCTCCTTCACTTATTTATTAGTCCCCAAACCGAGTTCCTTCGCTCCCCTGTGTGCCTGATGGTCCAGAACATCGTTCGAGGTTACTGGAAATGGCCCACAAAGCCATTTAAGGAGTGTAAAATTTATCTAGCAGGATATCCCTGGTTTTGGCCGCCGGCCTTTTGCTCCTTTCCCCTTTTCCTTTTCCCTCAAATGGTTGTGTCTATTTTTAGTTGTTTTGTTTTTTGTCTTTTGATTTGTGTCAATAGGCTTTTATGGGCTTTTAGTTGGTCGATTTGTTTTTTTCTGCTCGATGGTGTCCTTTCTCCGCTGCAAATATTCTGAGCTCCTTTCGCATTTCAAATGCACAAAACCATTTCGAAGAGTTTCAGTGGCCAAGTTCGTTTTGCGGCTATGAAAATGGCAAACTTAATGTGTTCACTCATTGGGGAAAAATAACATCAGATCTGAGGGGTTTCCCTCTCTATATTTATCTCGTTTCGAGAGGTTTTTGTTTTGCACTGTGATAAAAAAATAGGGGGATTAATGATATTTATATTTAAGGAAGGAATTAAAATACTATTGCCAGAAATGTCAGATCTTTATGCTTCTTTATAGGACACCTTTCAAATATATAATATTTTTATGAAATTCAAAAGAATCTAAGAAAAATAAGGAATAAATATAATGGATTATATATTTCTCGACAGTCTGAGAATTCCTTCCAAGACTTTTTTCCATTTTCTCTCTGTTCCCCGAGTCTCGTTTTCTCGCCTTGTTTTTCTCTTATCGCCGCCTTGCATTGAGCGAGGGGGGCGGCATGGGTCCTTGAACGTTTTATGATTGCACTTTTCAGCAATAAAATAACGAGTGGGCGGCGAATCGAGGATGCAGTGCATCCCCCTAGGTCCACCTTCTAGCCGGGCGACTCCTTCACTGGCTGGCTGAAACTTTAATAACCTCAGACGAGGCCCCCCGACACTTGCAATAAAAATGGCTGCTTGTCGTAAAAAACAACATGCACATGCGAGCATATATATGTACATACATATATATATGTTAGTGTACACTCGTAAAAAAGAGCACAACAAATATACAGAATCGCTAAAAAAAATAGAGCAGGAGGTGGGAGCAAGGATGGAGCAATTCCCCCGGAGGCGCCCACCAACAACATCCTGACCAAAAGCTGTCAACGCCTCGCCAGTGCAGCTCATAAACATGAGTCCTCGTCCCTCGTTCCTCGTCCTGCTGGCATCCTGTCGTAGCATTTCCCTCTCCTCGGTTAGCTGTCAGTTGTAGTTTCGGACTATCCCATCACATTTAGTCCTGTATTTTGTGTGCGGCAACGCCGCTTGGCACTTTATTGCCTGCATAATTGTTGGGCTTATTATTGGATTTTGAATAACATCGCCTCGACAGGCATCGACAGCCATCAGTATCAGCATCTAGGATGCCTCTGCTGTCGATCTTGGGTGCTCCTTAAATGTATGCTAATCCATTTGGAAACAAGGACTCGGGAGCTTAGAGCTTTGTAGAGTATATTCATTTTAATATTAAAAGTAAATAGTTTGAATTATAAATTTCAAAAGATAACCTTTATATCAGGGATTTCAGACAAGGTTTAAGTTTACCTATATCCTTAAATATATTGAAAATATTCTAAAGACTACCCCCCAAAGGATGGCTTTCGTTTTATCCCTGCCTAATCCCTGGTAATGAGCACTCGCTTGCATTGCGCTTATTACGCATACGCCGCGTAGGCTGAAAATTCCCTTGACCGCGCGGCGGCAAAAGACAAAACACAACTCATCAATCTCTGACAGGAGCCAGGACCTATGTGTATGTGTGTATGCAAAAAGCCAAACCGAAACTCCTGCGGGCCCCCGAGTGAGAGAGTGGAGTGTACTCGTAAATTTCATTTAATCACCACGGACTCGCCGGATGGACTTTGATGTAGTGCGCAAAAAATATTCAAGTCCAAAGGACTGTCATGCACGTGGCCATTAAATTACCGAGTCCTTTGTGTGTCGGTGTGTTTTTTTTTTTCTTTTAGAGGGTATTTTTCGAGGCAGGATCTGCCAGGATCTAGCTTGAAACTGTAATGGTTGCACCTTCTCTTTTTCTAAGAAAAGAGCGAAGAAACAGTAAAGGTTTCTGTTTTATTTTATATTATTTTAAAGCAAATAATTAGAAATGGTCGTTTCAAGTTCCAGAGTATCTTATAGTCGGGGCAATGAGAGTTCTGTGCCTTTTTTTGTGACCTTTTTTTGTTGTTGTTTTGAGACAAATTGGAGCTGCAACAGCGGCACATTGGGGCGAGTCTAGAAATAATTAAGAAATGTATTAGAAATTGTTTGTAAAAAGTATAAGATATATATAAATAATATATTTAGGTTATTTTTTATTTGATTTTTAAGGGAGTTTTCATCCAAAAGTCCTTCGTTAGGAATGTGGACATGAAACAAAAGCGGAAAGGCCTGTCCTAACATAACGAAACGAAATGGGAAAGGCACAAAAGGGAAACCCAAGGTCAGCTGGCATAGCTCTGCGAATATGGCCAATCCCTGATATGAGGTGACTGGGGAAAACACAAACACAAGTACACACAACACACACACACACATAGGACTAGCCGGAAAGTGCAAATTTATGTTGGAATTAATTGCAACGGGGCAGCAGGACGAAGCGGAAATGATGCCACCGACAGGACAGCCCAGGGACCGAACGGGTCCGGCCGTGACTTTAATTAGCCGTAGAACAAGTGCTTCAGCCCCGCAGCATTAACGGAATCAGTCGGCCATGGCCAAGAGACCAGGTGTGTGTGTATGCAGGTGTGTGTGAGCAGGTGTGCAGGTCTGCAGGTGTGTGTGGTTAAATTTATGACTCTAGCCAGATTTCAAAAGCCAAAAGCTAAGAAGTAGAGAGTAGAGTCACGGAGAGAGCTTCTTCACTTGAAAAAAATTTTAAACTCTCATAAAAATTAGGTTAATTGCTTAATAATCATTTTCCAAATATTATATGTGAGCAAATTCACTTTTTATATATTTTATTTTATTAGAATTTATGCCTAATTATATTTATGACAACTTCATGAACACATTTCACTTCAAAGTTCATATATAAATCTGCATCTGCAAAGCACTATTCCCAAGTCATATTAATAATATGCCAAAAAATAAATTGTTTTAAGAAAATTGGATCGTTCTCTCAACATAACATTATTTTAAATGCAGGTCAAGTGGAAAATAATGCTTGTCAACTTATTTATCAGATTTTCCCTGGAAAAAACATATAGAGAACTCAAACAGACAAATATTTTGCGCAGCATTAATATATATTTATTATTTATTCATTAACGAAACTGTCAAAAAACGTAATAATTGAAGCAGAAATAATGCCAGCTGATTGTTGACTTTTAACTTGAAAAGAAAATATATAAAAAAAAAAGAAAGCCAAAGAGGTCAATTGGAAAATAAGGCATAGTCACATGAAACATATTTCAAGTCTTATTTTAAATCACAAAAAATATTCATTCAAGCCCTAATAATTTCTAAAGACAGTTGACACCATTTGTGACTTGGAAATTAATAGAATATTAAGATATATTTATATAAAACATATACTTGAATTATTTTGCAAGGAAAATAATTAAAAATTAATGTTTAAATATAGCTTTACACTCCCCTTGAAATTCAAATAAAAAAACATAATGAGAAATAACCGCCGATCAACAATTGATTTCGCTTTCAAAAAAAAAAAAGGGTGGCTTTCGGGAATATAATTACAAATAGTCGGTTTGCTGAGTGTTTGCAGTGCTTCCTGCCTGCGAATGGCAGCCATGAATAATTGAAACGAATTAAAAATGCAATTGTCAAAGTGGGTGGTGGGCTTGTTCCGGGTTTTATGCGTGTGTTTACGTGTTTGTGTTTTTTCAAAGGTCTCTTTTATTTTTTTTCCCGGGGTTCATTCACTTGTCGTTTTGTGCGTTATGTTTATTAATTCATTATATAATTATTACACACTCTCCGAGCGACCCTCGCAAGCATTTAATGCTGCTCGCCATGAATATTGCATACTTTCGTGCGTTGCACATTAAATGTTTGAAGGGGAAATGGAATGGCTGACCATAAACCGAATTTAGAGCACAATTTTCTACCAATTCTCTCCACCGGATTTGCCGACAGCCAGCGTCACGAACATGCCCAGGTAATTTCCAGCCGGAGAATTAATAACCAGGCCAATTCGATTGGGAAACGAGGCTCCGGTTCTCCTCCAACATCTGAATACTTCATCATCCTGTCCATTAAGAGCCCCTTTCCCACAGCGAGCCATATATTGTTATGGCCAATGGTCATATATCAATTATTCAGTTAACAATTCTTGCAGTGGCATTCATACTACATCCTACTACATACTGTAAATGGGTAATTTATGGCGAAATCATCTGAATTTTAAAGCAGTAATTAAGCATTACACTTTTAATGGTTATTCAGTCTTCAAGAAGTATTGGAATATGTAAATAAAATAATTTAGGATTTATAACATCAGTTTCTCTGCACAAAATCACCATTTTCTATATTGAAAATAAAGTGCAAATTACAGAAACGGCGGCCACAAAATAAATTGTGAATAATTTATGCCTCGCATAACTCACCTGCTTAGCTGCTGGGCGAGCTCCAATCGCCACCTGTGGACCCCGGGAGAATCCCTGGAATTGATGATCCTGGCCGGCAGGAATTATTTGCCATTTCAGCAGCACATCCTTGCCGCCATTCGCAAATGAATTACAACTCAATTGCGGCACTCGTGTGTCACCCATGATTCATTCGCCTGTTGCTCCTGGCTCCTGGCTCCTGGTTCCTCCACTCCCTGCCCAAGGACACTCTCACATGTGTGTGTGACTGATATATTTATTCAAGTGCTGAAAATAAATAAAGGAAAAGCGGCGAAACGGCTGGGAAAATATATACATGGCAGCGGAAACAGCATCCACGGGAAAGGCGAAAGCGAAATGGCATGGAAACTGAAAAGTTTCCGCCGCCAACTTGAGCGGCATAAATTTGCGGCGTGTTTAGTGTTTAGTCAGCTAACTTTTAGCAGCCACTGTCAGCGTGGGACATTGGCCAAAGTTGGCCAACTCTGAAACAAATGGCAACAAATTGTAAATAAATAAAAGTTTGTTGTTTTTTTTTTCGGCCCAACCAAGCCCCCGAGTGGCTGACTCTGCATACATAAATCCCATTGAATAATGCCGATCAATTTCCGTAGAGCCGGACAAAGTTTTTCAGGCAGTGTATAAGGCTATAATCGAGGGCAAAATAATAGAGCTCGACTATATTTTAAAGACTTATTTAATAGAGGTACTAAAGGTATTATAAAGAAGCGAAATTTATTTTTGTTTTCAATAACATTTTTAGAAATTTCTAAATCGAAAAGAATATGGATCAAAGATCTCCAATTTAAAATCATGATAACTTAGCCAAAAATGCATTAATTTTACTTTAAAATTAGAAAAAAAAAGTAAATTTTTTTCCCCCCAAAACATGGCTAGATCGATTCGCCTAATAATGCAAGAATATGCATATATAATTTATTGGGTGGGAATTGATTCCTTCATCGCGTTTTCAGACTTCTGACTAAAATTATAACACCCTTTAAGGTTATATTAGGAATTTAGGATCCAAAAATACACTACAATTTTTTTCGCGACCCCTAACGTACACTGTGCAACATAATTTGCAATTAGATTGTGTCTGGACAACTCCGACACTGGACTTGATTATGCGCTTCAAACGGTTTTGTTTATGTTTATGGAAATTGTTTTCCCTCCTGCCACGGAGACTTTTCCGGCTTGCTTCTGCCTCTCTCCTCTCTCCGCCTCGCTACTCCTTGGTCCTTGGTCCTTAAGTTATACGCCCCCTGGCAGGATTATCCCCCAGTTTATGCGCTTAATTGTTGTTTGCCTTTCGTCCGGCTCTGGTAGTTGTCATCCCAGGATGTGGGATGTAAGGATGCTCTGTGGCCAGCCTGATGTTATTGTTACTGTTACTGTTTGCAGGAGGAGAAAGGGGAGATAAAGGGGGGGACCGGGTAGCACGTGGAAAGTGTTTGCTGCCATTCTGTTTTGGGACAAGTTAATCAGATACCAGGGATCTGATTGGGTATCAATGGGCCCCGGCTTGTTTGCCCCCGAAATTGAAATGCTAAACCCGTGTGGCCAAGGACACACGAGAGAGAGAGAGAGTGTGTGTGGTCCGGCAAGGATGTTGAATTTATGCCTGAAATATAGCAAAATATATTATGTAATCATAGGTTGAAGCCTTTAAATTAATTTCATTATTTATTTGACTAAATTCGAAGCTAATGTGTATATTTTTCTGCTTACATATATTAATGCAAACTTGGCCCATTGAGGCTGACTCTCGGGCTGATTAGTGTGTCCAACATGGCTTAGGTTCTAGTTTCGGTTGAGCCCAACTTGTGGCAACTAAAGCTCGTGTCGAGCACTCATTATCTCACTCGCATTTCCAGGATATATGTGCCTCTTGTCGGGGGTATCCTCTTTGTCTGTGTGTTAATGGAAAAAGTTGGAGGAGCCTGTTGCCACTGATGATTGCTCGGTGATGATGCCTTCATAGATAAATCACAATAAACTGCAGCCTCTTTGTTGTTCTGCCACAAACTTTTCACTCAAACCAAGCTTAAAATCCTTGAAATTCATCTCTGCACTGCAACTAATATGCATTCCGAGTCCTGGCTTAGTTGCATAACCTAATGAACAACAAAACAAAGGAGGGAACAAGCCAAATATTGGTATCAAAAAATCCAAAATTAATAAGGAAAGTTATACCGGGATATAATCATTATGATTTGCAGGCTTTATATATATATTCATTCGATCCCTTTCTGTAGATGCCAAAGTAATGCAATTGACTAGATGAGGCATAGCCGCTTTTGAATAAATATTCACATTTTTGGGTCGATAAACACGCTCGATCCTCTGTGCTCTCAGCTATTCCGACATCTTGCCAAATTCATTAGTTTTGTTATTAGATATTTAGCAGGGATATAGTACATATATCCTAATCATTCATTCACCGCACAGTCACTTTACATAAAAAAAAAGATTACAAAATAAATTCAAACTTGGAACCGCTCGAGTTGAAAATTGACGAGCAACTGAGCTCGATGGAGTGGAAATTTCTTGGCTTGATCCCTCTTTTCTTTTTTTTTCGTTTTTCTTCTTACTTGTTGCTTGTTTGTTGTTGAAGCTGCTTAAAAATTGATTAGCACCTCGTCCATAACGAGCCTCAAATTACCGCGAGGCGTCTAACTGCCTAAATATTACTTGGGGAATATGATTTCAGTGCTTCGAATATCTCATCTCGGAGCTCAAAGCTTGTTGTTATGTGCCCAGGTGTTTAGCACCTTGTTTCGATTCGATGAGAGGTGCTAGTCATCTCTTCTTTTTTCTCTATGTGTACCACTCAAAGGAAAGCCATTTATGATTTGTTGGAGGAGTGTTTTGACAAGAAGTTTAAACTGGGGGATTCTCTGGGTTTTAATTCGGGTTCTTTGGGTTATTTTTGGTTTACAATTTTAAAGTAAATATTTTGGCCTAAAAAGTCAGCTAAAGAACTTTCATAAATAGTAAGTGTTCTTAGTTTTAAAATTGTTTTAAAGACTTAAAATCATATTTAATGAAACATAACAAATATTAGGTAATATAAGATGATCTTTAAAGCTTAAATTTTACAAATTTCTGTATATAAAACCCGCTTATTTTAAATATCTCTCACAGGGTATCACTATATTCTTTATTAACTTGCTCATCCGTCCTATTGAGCCAAGTATTTAGCGCACTTTGGCCTTGTTTGCTCTCTTTGTGCATTGAGCATTTCGGTTTTTTCTTTCTTTTTTTTATCGTTCGCATGTTAAATGCCCTAATTTCCCGGTCGCCATATATTGACTTTTGGGGCCTGTGAGTGGCTCTGACGATGCCTTAGCACCTCGGTGCGATCTGGAGAGCAGCAGCGGCATTATCGCATTATCCTATTATGCCCCGACTCTGGCCTGTCACTGTGTGTGTGTGTGTGCTGACATAATTGCAAGTGGATATCAAATACTGCCCCTTGATTCCGCTTGCTCTGGCTAATGCCGTCCATTCGATTCGATTCTGTTCGATTCCATTCCATTCGATTCGATTCCATTCGATTCGATTCGAGAGGCTGTCAGGGGCAGGCGGACTATTCCCAAGGTCACTCGATAATGGGGGCGTTCCTGGGGTGGCAAGGCATCCTGTCCCACACACACACACACACACACATATCAGAATCCAAAAAACCATTTCATTGGAGTGTCAAAAGTGTCAGGTCAGTGGGGTGCCGAAAGGCCACGCGAATGTATTTTTGGGGAAAAAACACACGTATTTTCTTGGAAAAATCAAAAAGGAAGAGGAGGAAATATAACAAATAAATTTTAAAGCAAATAAAGAGGGAAGGAAGTGCTATAAAATAAAGTATTTTGAAGTTATTACAGAGACTTTATAGATTAAGTGAAAACTAAAATGGGGAAAATTCCTAATAAATTGTAAAGAAAAGAAACAATTAGAAAACCAAAGTTTTTTTACAATTAAATATTTCTTTTTATATATTTTATAGATTTAATAATAAATAATAGATTAGAAAGTTATATGTAAAAAAATTGCATTTTATTTGGCGAAAAATGCACTGGAACATGTTGCTTAAGCTAAAGTTGCTATGCAAATGTCGCTTGGCAAAAGCTGATAAGCAAATGTTGCTGGTTAAATGCTGCTAGGCAAATGTTGCTAATTAAATACTAATAAGCACAAGTTTCTAGGCAAATGATGCTTGGCAAATGTTGCTGAGTAAATACTGCTAAGTACAAGTTGCTATGCAAACGCAGCTTGAACAAGAAAGGAAGCTAACTTCGGCACGCCGAAGTTGTTATACCCTTGCAGATTCCAATTGTATAAATTATAATCTATTCCAATATAATACGAACTACTTTCATAGACATACAATTTTTACAGTTTTACATTTTTTTACATATTTTTACATTTTAAATGTAAGGTAAAATGTAGTTTACCTCCACATTAACCGATCGTTTGTATGGCAGCTATATGATATAGTGGTCCGATTCTTATGAAATTTACAACAAAATTCTAAAATAATATATAATGCTTGTATCCCAAAGTAGAAAAAGTTATGTTAAAAACTGACAAAGTTATAATTCTTTTTCTAAAAATTTCCCGATCGTTCCTATGGCAGCTATATGATATAGTAGTCCGATTTTCATAAAATTAAATCCAAAAATCTAGAATAATATATATAGCTTATAACCGAGAGTTGATCAAGATATGATAAAAAACAGTCAAGTTATAATTTTTTTTCAACAAATTTAAGGATCGGTTGTATGGCAGCTATATGATATAGTTGACCGATCCGGCTCGTTCCGACTTATGTACGAGTGAGAGTATATAGAAGACTATCTACAAAGTTTCATTCAGATAGCTTTAAAACTGAGGGACTAGTTCGCGTATAATCGGACAGACGGACAGACGGACAGACGGACAGACGGACAGACGGACGGACAGACGGACATGGCTAGATCGACTCGGCTGTTGATGCTGATCAAGAATATATATACTTTATAGGGTCGGAGATGACTCCTTCACTGCGTTGCAAACTTCTGACTGAAATTATAATACCCTGCAAGGGTATAAAAATGTTGCTGGTTAATCGGTTGATAATATTGCGATATATGTGCGATAAATCGTTTTTATGTTTTAAATACTGGTCATTGTTAAACTTTCTAGAGTTCTTCCGTTTGTAAAAAGTATTTATGAAATGTAAATATAATCGATCAAAAATTCAAATAAATTAAGTAAATAATATTTTTCTGATGAATACATTGTGATTTAATGAATATATCGATATTATATGGTTAACTGCTATATCTTATTATATTAAAAATTGGGATAAATGCAACTTTCAATTAAATACGATAATATGTTGAGTATCTTCGACATCCTCAGCTTAAACATTGACTTTAAAATATAAATATCAAACTGTCTTTCTTTTTGGTTGTTTCTATACACAATTATATCTATTTTTGTATATTTAAATGATAAAATTATCGGTGCATTGCAACACCTTTTCTTCGCTCATTTTTTTTGTCCTGACCTGACCCATCAATCCTGCTCTCCCGTCTCATTTTCTCATTACTTGTCTGTCACTTTTGATAATTGCATGACGCGTTCTACACGCGACTTGAGCGCGATTCTCCGAATGCATTGCTTCTCCCCGGAAAACCCCATGCACACAGACACACAGACTCTGGGGCGCACACACACACACATGCATAGATATATGTATGTGTAGGGGACTATCGATGGCTACAAGGATTCGCACTTAACCTGCTCCACTTGCAGCCCAACTTGGCATCGATTGAGATTGCAGGGAAATGCGAGAGAAGAGCGAGAGAAGGCCAACAAGGAGGAGGAGGAGGAGGAGAAGTGAACAAAAAAGCAGCTCGTCAAGTGGAAGCAATCGCTCAAGTTGGCAACCCTTTTTGGTGTGTGTTTTGTTTTTTTTTCTCCTACTTTCCTACTTTTTTATGGGATTTCCGCCCCCTTTGTTATTGTTTTTTGCTGCCACCTGCTGACGTCACCACTGACCCACTTGCAAGTCGAACCGAATTGGAATTCAAAGTGCCAGCCAACCGAAACGCCAAAGGAGAAGATGCACAGACAAAAAAAAGCCTTAAAAATGTACATCAAAATGTAGGGAATATTTATTTAATGATATGTTTAAATTTAGGAATTTAAATAACATTAAAATTGTAATAAAACCGATTAGCAAGTTAAAGGTCTAACAAAATATTATTTGTCGAGCTTTTATTCATGTAAATCATTATTTTATACTCTTCCCTTTAGCTCTCACTTAATTTACTTTAATTTATTTGTATTTACTTAAATTCAAGCTTAGACTTTTCCCAAAAATGAGGGAAATATTTCCAGACTAAGATAAAGGAGATGCTTACCCTCTGCTCGCATTTCAATCTCTCCGCTGGCTGGCAGTTCGTTTCGGGTTCCGTGGCCATTGATAAATATGCCAAATCATCGGGCACGTCCTTAGACTCCTCCTGATCAGATCTCCAGGACACGTGCAGCATCTCCACAGCCACCCCCCTTCCTTCGAAGACAGTGCGAAAAAAAAAGAAAAGGAGAAAATGAAGCAAGGAGCAGGAGTTGTTGAAGAGAACAAAAAGCCTGGGGAGTGGGGGGGAAAAAGTTTTTCCATTCACTTCTTCGTTCTGTTTGCCGAGTTATTCTGTCAAAATTTATTTAAATATTCTGCCGAATTTCCCGGAACACTTTCCAGCCCCTTGATGAAGTTCTCAGCCCCAAAAAAAAAAAGAAAGAAAAGAAAAACGTTAACGTTTCGCGTTAAATAATTTCCCCAACAGTCAAGTGCAACAAAAACACTCCTTTTTTCCCTTTCCCCACCTCTAAATCTCCCCCTCTCCTCTCCCCTCTTCTGGCAGCGACAAATGGCAGCAAATTATGATGCTCCTTCCGAAGGAACCCCGTCCTGGCCAACCCGATAAATCCACCCAATTTCAACCCTTACCCCATCAAGCGTAAACTCTTCTCCGCTTGCCCCAATTTCTCTTTTTGCGCCTTTTTCGACAACTTTTCTTACTGCCAACAATTAATTGAAATTAACATATTTTTCTTCTTTTATTTGAGACAACTTATCAGGCACAAGGCCCCCGCCTTTCCCACACTCCCCCCTTTGACCAAGTTAATTTTCAGCGAGTTTTCCTCTTCAAAAAATTCAAATACCGCGGATTAATTTTCAGCGTCTGTGTAGAAAGTAACGGAAGTAAGCCATTCGGACCAATTAAATCCTGGCCGAAAGTTTGTAAATTGATTTTCCACGTAATTCCAAAGCTCTGTGTTTCCCGGAAAATTTCTAGTCGAACAGGTGGACAACTTTTGCATTAGTCGCAGTTCCGGATAAACTTTAATCCGTTTAACCAGAAGCAAAAGGGATTTTTCAAATGTATTTAAAGGGAATTTGGAACTGTTAATTAAAGATTACATCATTAAAAGGAAGATTACATAAAATAAATATTTACTTACTCTTTTCATAAAGTTTATATGTTTTCATTGAAGTCTTCAAAGTTTTTTTTATGAAAAGAACTTACTCTCAACTAAGTTATCAAAGTTAAAGACAGTTCAAGTAAGATATTTAATCGTTGCCACTAAATTTTATGACAAATTGCCAGTTAAGCTCAAAGGGAAATTTATTTTTCAAATACTTTTATGGCCTGTAAGTGAAACGCTTTCATTTTTGTGGCACCTTTAATGGGCCAGACTAAAAGCTGGGACGGCACTGGAGGCCATGAGGGATTCGTGGAGTTCCCGGAATGAGAATGAGCCCGGGTTTGCTCTCACACAGACACATAATAAGGGCATTCCTCATACGCCATCGATTCCCCAGTTGCTCTGAGGACTGACTTTTGCGTTGTTAGTAAATACCCTGCCAGAGAGGGTATGATGATGAGACTCATAAGTAACATGTATATTTCTATTTTAAATGTTGAGAAAATACTAGGCTATTTTTTTCTAAATTTTCAGTAAGGTTTCTCTTTATATTCAATATATAAATTATGATTTATTCGGTACTTGAGGGTATTTCCAACTTCGATACTTCTCCCTTTAATATTGTAGCTGTTCCCCTCGTTGGCTGGCTTTATGAAAAATTATACAAAACTTTTTACTTAGTGGCACGCGGGCTCTGAACAATTACGAGGCCATCAGGGAAGTAACTGGCACAAAAAAAATAACATAAAACAAAAAAACCAAAGGGGGGTCAAGTCCCAAGTCAAGGGGTCCTCGGCAAATAAATAACGTGTGTGTTTGTGCGTTTGATTTGGCCCCTTAAACGATGCGGAAAGTTGAAGGAAAATAAATGTGTCCAAGGAGGAGAAAAATTGAGAATGGCCTTGTTTCAAGTGCTGGCTTATCGCCGCAATCTGTCAGCTTTTCACTAATTAACCAAAACGGTCAACAATGTTCAAGATTTATGGCCATTTTTCGCTAAGCGGAAGTTTACATAATTACTTATCACCAAGAAAGGGCATAAATCAAGATGTGGCTATTTAAAGAAGCTGTGATTTTTTGAGGGCATATCTTGAAGAATTTAAATAATTATGAAATTACGCATTTCACATTTAACTTGAAAGAGTTAAAGAGTGAACTTGTCATATTAAAATAGCTTTAAAAAGGTAAATAAATAAAATATAATAATTCTATAAATATATTCTCTAAATATTTAAAAACACTTTACACCTCTTTAAGGTCCTTAGAAAGACCTGGAATTTGTTTATAAAAATTTATAAACAACACTATCAGCTTCCTTTCTTTTTATGAACTCATCTTAAAAGTAGGCCACATTTTTTGGGAAATGGAAAACTCACTCTCAGCCCAAAAGCGGGCAATGCATAATGCATTTGCATGCCGCCTTTTAATGGAATATTTGTTTTTCACCGCTGTTTTCGGTCGGGAAAGCGAAACCGGAACCGGAACCTCAACCTTTACGAAATAATTACGCACTTGGGAAATTCCCCATCCCCCGGGTTAGGGGTAGCGGTGTGTAGAGGGGCGCCATTCCAAGCTATCACCTGTTAAGGGGAACTTTTGGCATTTCTATGGAATTCAATTTCAAAGCTATATCATTTTCATTTAATTTCACGCTTTCAATTTGCGACCCCCACACAAACAGCGCGCTTTGTCCGGCCGCATCCCTTTTTTTTTGTATTTTTTTTTATTTTTATTTGTATTTTTTGTTGGTGCCGCCGTCGTCGACCTCCTTTTACCACGCCAAAGGTATGCCATAAAATGGATTTCAGCTCTTGTTTTCCTTCGGCCACCTATTGTCTGTAAAACGAAACCCGGCGGAGATTCCCCCCGCCGACCCCGGGGAATCAAACTGTTCCCGTTGCGAACCGCATCGCTCGTCAATTTAGCACTTTCAACTGCACACACGTGCCTCCGCCCCTCCTCGGTCTCCTTGCGGGTCTCGTTGTGTGTGCTTTTGGAATGGATTGGAAGGGAATAGTAGAGGCAGCACAACAACAAAAAAGTGGAAAAACTTTACGAACCAAAAAAGAAGCATAGAAAATAAAAAAAAAAATGAATGGCAAACGAGAGAGAGAACATCCATGACCAGGTGAAAGGACTGGAACGAATGCGGTTTGCCCTCTCAATATTAATAATAATGTATACTTTGTTGATATCATAGAAGATTTTTCAATATTTCTAAATTATAATAAATATTTTTACAACTTCAAAGCTTGTATTTTAAATGGAAGATACATCTCATACAAGTATCTTAGTATTATTCTATTCTCTTTTAATCGGCTCTCAAATAAATCCATATCAAATCCTCATTAAAAATATATATTATGTTCATATTTTATATATTTGAATGAACAATCTGAATTTCCAACGAAATGAAGCAAATTATTCCAGGCAACTTCCACTATTTACACTGTTCAGCAAACTTTGAGTAGTTGTACGGTTCGCACTTTGTGCCTTCCCTTATTTCCTTTCGCCCCATCGAGCTGCCAGCAGTTTTTCGAAAAAAAAGAAGGAATGGAAAAAGTAAAGCCTTCACATACAAACATTTTTAGCGTGTAGATGCCGAGGGCAATAAAAGGATTTTTCAATTTACGAATATCCTTCGGTTTGCCCGCTTGTTTTTGTGTGTGTGTGTGCGTTTGAGACTTTCACGAAATTGGTCAGCAAAAATGTTGTTTGGCGTGTAAATTGAGCAGTTTTTTTGCTGCCCGCTCCGCCATTGTTTGTTCGTTTGATGCCGCGAAGAGAAAACTGCGGAAAATGCTTTTTAATCATTAAACTAACGTAATCAATTCTCCCATTTCTCTTTCTCTCTCTCTCTTTTCCCCGCTGGCCCTTTGTAAATTGCAATTCACAGTGAGAAACTTTTGATTAATTAAAAGTAAAACAAAAAGCCGAGAGCCAAAGCCAAGAACAACAACAGCAAGTGGCGCCCAACAACCATTAACTTTACCAGGAATCGACGCAACAACGACACTCGCGAAAAGTCGTCCCCATAACAATTTTCTCCTCCAGGAAAAAAATATAAAACAACAAATAAAAAACCCCCGAAAAATATACACAAAAAAATAAATAAACGTGAAAAAATACACAAAACAGGATACAAAAAACAAATAACAAGGAACAAGAACTCTTGGCCAGAAAATCAACATCGAAATGGAATTGGGCATCAGAATTGTCAATCAGCATTTAGCCAGAATCAACAACAACAACAACAATAACAGAAACAACTACAACAACAGAATCCAGCACTACAACCAGTTTAAGTGCAACGCCAACAAGAATAACAACAACTCAAACAGCAGCAGCAGCATTCACACCAACAACAATACTAATCGAATCTACAACGACGAAGACAACAACAACCCGAACATCAACAACCAAATAATAACAACGATATCAACATCAACAAGACACCCGGCCATAACAACAACAACAAGCAGAGGCAGCCCACCAGCCGCTTTAATAACTGCATTCAACAACATTGCAGCCATATTGGAATTAACAGTTGAAAATGGAACAGCAAAAACAGTCCAGCGATCAGCTGCCGGTGGCCTCAGGTTCAACAACGGTCCCAATAGCAGCAGCAACAACTTCCCGCTCCAGCTCTACAACAACAACTAAGTCGAACAACAACAGCCCGGCCAGAACAACGTTCACCAACAATTTTAACCAACAACTGCAGGCAACAACAGCAGCCACCATGCAGCGTCTACGCACGACATTTACGCGATCGCGAACCCCGACAGGAGCCGAAATGAAGATGCAGAACAGCCTGGAGGTTCCCAAACAGGTAAAAAAGGTGGATCGTTAATTTTTTGATAATTCCAATGTTTCGATTGTTCTTGCTTCGATTGTTGAATGCATCATTGTTTCGTGTTGGTGTACTTATATATTTATATACTTAAACTTGTCGAAATTTGAGCATATATTTTTAATATTTTTGTTCTTCGTTGCCCCTTCAAAATGGTTTTTTTGTTGTGTTCTTGGGCTTGTGTTTGTGATCGATAACGATACATGCACAGCTATGATCTTTTGTTATTTGCATGTTTGTTTTGAATTGTTCGGTTTGCTTTACGTTCGCATATCCCACGGGGAATCCTAGTTTCGATTCTTGATACCTTTGCACTATTGTTATAATCGATATCCTCACACTTTCAATAAATTCGATAAGTGATTGTGAGCATGTTTGTTGTGTTCAGCATGTGTTCTTTCCGTTTTTATTGTTTTTTGAGTGAATAGCAGTTAACGCTGGCGTCTGCCCCACGTTGGGCGCCACTTCCGAACTACCTCTGACCTTTTGTGACCAATCCCCACACCCGTGTTGTTGCAGGTCCGGTCCGCCTCCTTCGATGAGATGCAACTGGAGGCTCAGCGCGCCTCCTCGAGCCTGCTCAAGCAGCAGTCCTCGTCCTCGGCCTCGGCGGACGAGCGCTCCTCGGAGGCCGGACTGCTCCAGGTGCCGTTGGCGGCACACCAGCAACGATCTCACAGCTTCGACTCGGCGGCAGTGTCCGCGGGCAGCGATGATTCCGGCACCTTCCTGGAGGTGCCGCGTCGCCTGAAGACTCGCCGTAGTTCGTCCACCAAGACGCCGCCGCCCTGCATCCACTGTCACTACCTGGAGGAGTACGAGCGCCGGATGACGGCCGAGCAGCGCTACTTTATCGATCACCGGGAGCTGAGTGCCCTGAGCAACACCAGCTCGGAGGCGAGCGAGGACGAGGACAACGACGATGATGATGACGATGGCGGCGATGACGATGACGACGAGGGCAGTGCGGCCACAGAGGCCACCGAGGGCGAGACCACGGAGACGGCACCCGAGGAGGTGGAGGAGGAGCCGCGCACCGAAGTGGAGTCCGAGCACGATCACGATCCGGACGACGATGCCGCCATGGAGATGGACATTCGAATTGGCAACATGAGCCTGGGCAGCAGCATCGAGGAGTCGCGCACCCACATTCCCCGCCAGATGCGCCGCCACACCATCGGCAGCAGCGGACCCACCACGGGCACCTCCGAGGACGAGGGCCTCGAGGGATCGGACAACGGATCCCCGCACTTCGGCAACACCCTGCTGCCGCCCCAACCGACCACGCCCTGCGGCATCACCTTCACGCTGAGTCCGACCAACGGAGACTACCCCTCGTCGCCGCCCATCCTACCCATTGAGCCCCCGTCGCCGCCCATGTCGCCGTGCTCGGGGGCCAGACTGCCGCCCACGATGATAACACCTCCGACGATCTCCTCGCCCTGCGCATCGGCGGATGCGGATGACGCTGGTGCCGCCATGGGTCTGCCAGTCCGAGCCAGACGTCGTTCGATCTCGCGGCAGGAGGCCATATTCGTGGAGCCCACGGGCAACTCCCTGGAGAATGTCTCGCACGAGGAGGTGGACAACAACAACAAGTCATCGGTGGACACCGCCGACTCACTGGACGAGGCCTCGACCATGGCCACCTGTGGCTCCCCAACAGCAGCTGGTGCCGCGGGAGCAGGAGGAGCATCAGGTTCAAGCAGTCACCACAACGCTTTCGTGGTCAGGGACATCTACCTGATGGTGCCGGACCTGAAGCGAGATCGCGCCGCCTCGGTGGACTCGTGCTTCTCGAAGCTCTCCTCGGGCCCCAAGGCCGAGGAGTTGCAACCGAGTGCCGATGGCTGCTTCCTCACCGTTCCAAATATCAATGCCACCCGATCTCGATCGGTGGACATAGTGCTGCCCACGGACGAGCAGGCGAGATACAAGGCATTGTCCATGACAGGATCCACAGCCACCTATGCCGATGGGTGAGTATGAGGGGATATAGTTTTAAAGATTTCTTAATCCTGTATTTGATTTCCTTAAATTCATCACAATATTCTTTCGATATTTACATATAATTATTTATATATATTTTGAACCAACTCTTCTCCATTTGTTGAACAAAAAGGAAACAAGAATCCTATATTTAAAACACACTTTATTGTTTACTTTCGCTTTTGGTGGGCTCTGCCTTAGGCTTTGGGGTAAGGACCTTTCACTCGCTGGCTATTTTTGGAGCGACCAAACTTTTAAATTGACTCATTAAAACGAGCTTTACACGTGGCCCCAGTTAGGATTTTGGGATCAGCCACGGGGAAAGCGAAGGATGCAGGATGGACAGGAGATGTACATAACCCTGGCCCCATAATTGAGGCTAAACTCGCTCTCGTTCTCGTTCTCGTTCTCTCCCTGTAACCACTTGACCTAAGTGAGAACCTTCGCCTTTGCCGAGATTCGTGTTTTTTTTTTTTTTTTGGCAGGAGCAGCAGGTCCTGGCAATCCGTGTGTGACACGTGTGCCACTCGAATTACGGGGCGACATGTGAGACCCAAAGAGTGTTCCGTGTGCGTTGGAGTACGCCGCTGCCTCTGGTGATCCAACTCCCGCCGAGTTAAGCCTAATTAGAAGCGAAGGAAGGCTTCACTCGGTGCTCCAGAGCTCCAGTGCCTTTGGGCCATTCATAATTCCCGCCAAGTTGGCCCAGAAAGGACACTGGCCAAGAGGGTCGTATGAATAAATTATGTCGTTCAGCTTTCGCTGTTTTTTCTTGAAGAAAAAACGTAGCCAAAAAGTGAAAGTGAAGTGACTGAGACTTTAAATATCCTTAAAAATAAATAAAGTCTCTTTAAAGTGGCACTGAATGGGGGTTTAAATTTAAATAAAATATTTATAAAGGTACAGCAAGAAGGTTCAATTAAGACTTACATTTAATACCTCTTCCTTTATATTTTAACAGAAATTTTTATTTAATAATATATAGATTTTATATTATCTAAAACACAAATCTTATACATATCTATTTCGAGCAGTGCTACCAATTTCCTTGAATTACAACAAAAGCCGCTCATAAATAATATTCAAACAAAGTGTCCCATGTCCGTTGGCCGCTGTCCGTTGTCCGTTGTCCTTTTGTCCGTTATCCGCGTATCCCATTGCCCGGAATGACAAGAAGCTTGCGTGCCGAAAGCCGAAAGCCGCCCCAAGGACTAGGTGTGAGGGTGACGAACCACTTGCGGCCAATTTGTTACGCTGCACCACCGCGTAAGCTCCGAGTCGGAGTCCGAGTTCCAGTCGGAGGACTCGCTCTCTCTCTCCCCAGGAACCGATATGGATATGGATAATTCAGAACTTTCCTCTGATGGATTAGAGAGATTAGGCGCCGTGCTCGTGTGTGCTTACCCGTGGCGGGAACTTGGCCGGAAACTCGACCCGGTTCCAGGGAAAATTAATTAGCTTAGTGCGGGGTTATCAATGCGAACCGAATGGAGCCAAAGCCGCTGGGAGATATTTATTCATTTAACGGGGAAATTGCACACATAACTGGGGGGAAAAAGTTCTACGAAATGGGAGAGGGAAATGTAGGAAAAATAGAGGGAAATCAAAGTGAACCAAACAAATATCATGTAATTATTATTGGAAAAAGGGAACAATAGCAACAGGAATATACTATTCAGTATTATTTTAATTTTGTAACAGGTTATTTCTATTGTATAATAAATATTATATAATACATTATATTATGCTTTATTATATATTATATTATTCTCTATCATATATTATTATTTAATTCCAATAACTTATTCTTGAAAACCTCTTTTACTTTCAGGTACGTACAAAATGCTCAACCTTTGACCCAAGTTCCCAGTTCACTCTCAGATAAGTACTGAAAATGAAAATGAAAATGAATTAATATTGAAATGCTTTGTGCAGCAACTGCTGCTGTTTTTTTTTTTTGCTTTATGCGGGCATATCTCTCGTTTTTAATTTCCGATCCATGTTGTCCCAATTTATGGCCATTTATTGTGCCGAACATGCCCATTAAAGTCCCCCTCCCTCCCTCTCTCTCTATATAGCATATATATCCCGCCATTAGTCGTTCCCCGGGGGCTATATACATATACGGGGGATATGTTATGCTTGTGCGGGGGGGATCCCCGTCATAAAGTTGGATTTGTTGATTTACGATACCGGAGCGTGACACGTTATTATCTTCTCCGACTGAGAATTAAGTATTGACCGCACTCACGACTGATATGTTTAATTTGCTCGACCAAATCCCCCCCTGAGACTGCTGAGACTCCCCCTCAAGCCTCAAGACCCTTTTGCCCGATAAAATGGAAAATATTATAAAATCACTCAATCATGCGACACATGCCGGACACTGCAGTCATTCATTCTGACTTTCGGATGTGGTCTACACTCCAATCTCGACTTCTTCAACTTTGTGGCTTTCATTCATTTCGGTGCACTGGGAGAAAATGTGTTGTTATTGTTGAAAAATAAATTAGTAAAACAGTAAGAAACAGTAATTAGATATTTATTTAATTTTTTTTGTATAAATAAATTAGTAAAATTTATTTATAAATTTTGAGTTTTCAACGGGCCCTGTTATTTCCAAAAAATCTATATACATGTGATTTGATTTTTTTACCCAAATTATTTTATCGTATTATTGTTTTTGTCAGAACTGGCATTTTCGATCGGCATTAACAGGCGAGTCGATCTAGCCATGTCCGTCTGTCCGATTAGAAGCAAACTAGTTTCTCCGTTTATAATATATATTTATATGGATCTTTCAATGGATCTTTACAGATAGTCTTCTATATACACTCACTACCACCACATTCGACGACTATATCATATAGCTGCCATAGGAACGATTTATAAATGTAGAAGAAAATGTAGAACTGTAGGTACAAAAAATGTCAAAAAATTTCAAACTGTAAAAATAATATGATTATAAACGTATAAACATATTTAATTCATATTATTTTAAATATAGATAAATTATAAATACTAAAATTGCAATTTGCTAGGGTTTCTACCTGAAATTTCTCACAGTGCACCAGTGCCATCCTTCCAAAAAGGGGGCTTCCTTTTCTTTGGTTTCTCTCTCTCTGTCTGTCCCCGAGGCGTGTGCGGTTCATTCATGCGACTTTGGGTCCTCAGACATTCCGCCGGATTCCCTCGAACCCCTGACCGCCACCTCCCTTCCCTTCAATTTCCGCTACCCACAATAACAACAACAACAACAAACAAACGGTACAAGAACAACCAAAACAAGCCCGACAACAACAATAACAATAACACGAGAGAAGCAGAAGCAGCCATCGAACAAGAAGAAACAAAAAGTTAACTTAACTTTTATGACAATGGGGCAAATAATTTTATGAAAATACTCCCCCGAGGGGCACTATATATATGTATGTATATAAATGTATATATATAGAGAGAGAGAGAGAGAGAGAGAGAGAGAGGGGGGAGAGAGGGAGTTGGGGCTTCCCAAACTTTTGCATACATGAAATTAGCATACAGCGCTCGGGGGATACGCGATTGTACTCCCAATTTGGCCTATTCTCTGATTTAGCTAACTGTTTTCTTTTGCACGGCGGGAATTCCCCAAAATTTATAGTCTTTGTAAGTGTGAGTGTGTCTTGAGTTTTTGGTAAAAATATTTTAGGCAGGTGCCAGGGAAAGGTAAAGTCTTTAAATGAAATGAAAATCAATTTAATTTGTTGCAGAGCTTTTTTATAAAATAAATTGTTATAATAATTTTCTATACTTTCTTCTAATGTTCCAATATCTCTGAATATTTTTATAAACTTTAGTACCTCCTTTATTCTCTCTCCCTTCCAAAAGAAGAGAAAAATATAAAGATTCATTCGATAAAATTCTCAATTCACAAAAAGTTGAATATAGATGATGATAAATGAATTGCTGCCGTCTGTCTTCAGTTCCAGTGATTCTTTTTTTTTTTTGTGCGTTCAGTTCCGCATTTTGCTGACGCACGCGGCATGCAACATCGGCGGCAACAACATTTACCACATTCACAGCAGCAGCAACATCAACAATCTTCCAGTCTACTTGGAAACTCAGCCGCAATTAAGTTTTATGAAACATTCGTTTCGTATTCTTTTCCTCTTTTTTCTCGACGTCAACGAGGGTGTGCGAGGTGTGTGTGCGAATGTGTGTGTGTATGGGGCAGGTTGGGCGTATGGAGGCGAAATTGTAATGCAAATTGAAAGGCACAAAGCGAAAATATGCCAAGCGAAACTGAACAATCAAAGCGGGAGACAAAGCAGCGACCACAACTCGGCGACGTCAGCGGCAACGTCAGCAACAACCGCCAGCGGAGATCACAGTGGCGGCACAGGCAGAGGCAGGGTCGGAGGAGGGGACAGGGAAGGAGACATTGCAGGGGACACTGCAGGGGAGAGCGTGAAGCTAGAAAATGTCACCGTAGCGCTGCCCAGCAAATGGAAATTCGTATTCAAAGCAAACCGCCACTAGAGAGAAAAAAAAACAAACTATCCAAGAGAGACGACTCTCAGTGCTGGGCAACATTTAAGAAAAATAGCTAAATTTGTTACAAAAGTGTATATTAATATAAAATTTATATTAGGTACATATATATGCTTAAATTTCTTCTCTTAATTGCACACTTTTTAAGCCCTTGCAGGATATTATATTATTAGTTATAAGTGAAGAAGTCCTTTTCGAACTTTTAAAGCATATATATTCTTGATCAGCATTAACAGCCAGGTCGATTCAGCCATTTTTTGTAAAAAAAAATTTACTACAATGTTTAGACATTTTATAAGAGTAATTTTACATTGTCAAAACTGTCAAAAACTAGCACATTGTTTTGAATTTTACAATTTTAATTTTAGTATACTGATTTCTTAACCTAATAAAAACTAGCATAGGAAAGCTTTCCGAATTGCAATTAATGCATTTTTGGCTGATTTACGATTGATTTTCATGCGAGGTATATAAACGAGGGCTTCCCGAAGTTAGCTTCCTTTCTTGTTAACTAACAATTTATTTAGATACTGATGCAGAATATATATGTATACTATTAAGAGAATCGGAAATGATTCCTTTAAAGCGTTGCAGACTCCTCACTCAAATTATAATACTCTCCAAGGTTATAACATTTTAGTGCAGTGTGACCATACGAAGTTAGAAAGCAACAAGATAAGTTACAGTGTGACTGTATTCAATCAAGAAGCAACTTAATAAAATCATGCAATTGTATTTAATTAACAAGCAACTTAATAAAAACATGCAATTGTAAAAGAAATTTTATTGAGTGCCTTAAGATGCTTAATTGTTTTTTTAAGAGCTTCATTGAGCTCAGAATTTTAGGGAAACTCTTCGTGACAAACTTGTTTTAAAGACTAGATTTATTTTGGAAAAACAACCCAGTTAAAACCTTAATGTTAGCTACTAATTTTCCAGCCAGCTGTGGCAGCACTGATCACAGATCGTTGCCGAGAAAAACTCACCACGCAGACGCAATGAGCGAAAAAGCGAAAAGGCGGGCAGGCAGCATTTCGAGGTGACAAATTGTCGCTGATGTTGTTGTTGCTGCTGCTGTTGTTGTTGTTGCTGCTGCTGCTGCTGCTGCCGCCCCTCTTGTTGACTTTCAGCTCGCTCGACGGCAGTCCGCCGCTCAGTTGCCTTGTGCGGTCGGATGCTGCCGCCAGCAAAAGAACCGAAAAAAAAACAATAAAAACAACAACAAAGCTAAATGGAAAAAGCGGGCGGAAAATTCTACAAAAAAACACAAGAAAAACAAGAGTTAATTCGTTAAATTACGCGCGTGTTGCAAATTAATGAAAAAGTGTGCCGCAAAGTGCAGAGCAAAGTATGAAAGCAGCCGGGAAAAAGGGGAAATCGCGAAATCGAAATCAAAACCAAAACAAAAGCCACTCGCGCGCCCCTTCGGGTCAATTAAGGCCCAAAAATAAAAATAACTGCCAGCCGAAAATAATAATACAAAAGTGTACAAAAATAACGAGTGTTTCTTCTCATTTTTTTCTTATTTTTTTAATTGAACCCGAAATGGGGAAATTGTTAAATTCCAATTAATTTGATCAATGAACTTGAATGGAAGGCAGGAGCCGCCGGGGGTCAGCCAAAGTTCAATGTTAACAGAGTGCTGTAGGTGATATATATATATACACCGATATTTATATATATATCCGAGAGACGACAACGACGATAAATGTGCAAAAATATGGGATATATGGCGGCGGCATTTGGATCTCTGAGAGTTTCGCTTGGCAAGCCATCAAATGGCTTATGGACTTTGGCCCAAATCGAAAATTATTACAAGACACTTATGGGCGAAGAAATCAACCCAAATACACACTCAATATATATATTTTTTAAATATTTAATTGCAATGACAGCATAAATAGATACTTGTTTCCTTCCCATCCCCCAAGAAACGAAAAGTAAAGGCGAAGCAGGAGCAGGAGCAGAAGCAGGAGGCAGGATCACGATCACGACTTAGGCAGACTTGCCGGAACAGTGAGGGAAGGCGAGGGGGAAGAGGGAGAATTTGGATAGGGTCACGACCGCTTGGTCCTTGGCCCGGCCCACCTGATCCGTGATGGATATGACCAGGGAGCCGGGCGTGTCAAAGTCATGGGGCACCATCCCATTGACGCTGTCGCTCTCCAGGTAGCTGAACAGCGGGAACCAGGTGTGCATCCGCTTCGAGTCGCTACCGCGACAGGCCCCATTATTGGCCAGGCTGTGGTAGTAGCAGAAGAGCCTCGAGGTAATGTAGAAGGCCACAAACACGTCAATGGAGTAGTGCTCGTGGGCGGCCAGGATGAGGAAGATGCCGAAGAGGTTGAGCAGCCAGGTGATGGCGTGCAGGACATACAGGCTGCGCGGCGTGTACTCCGTAATGGAGAAGTTGAGCAGGGTGAGGGCCACCGTGTGGCCGCTGAACATGTAGTCGCCGCAGGTGCTCACGCCCTGGATGGAGAGGCCCAGGCCCCGCCAGATGCGGTAGGCGCGGGTCAGGCGGATGGCCAGCGCCCCCACCATGTCCACGTCCGGGTCCTCGATGGCAAAGTCACTCTGGTTGCACTGCAGATGCGTGCCGGGCACACTCAGCGAGGTGATCAGCGTGGTGATGCAGCGCAGCAGGAAGACGGTGCCCGCCAGGGCGGAGAAGCGCCGCAGAAGCACCAGCCGGTACTTGTGGAAGATGAGCACGATCAGCCACATGGTGAAGAGCAGCGACCCGGTGATCTCCGACAGCGAGAAGGCCCACGGTATGTGCGGCACATTGTCCAGGAAGATGTCCGGCAGCGGCGGATAGCGCTGCATGTCCGGCACCCTCTCGTGCACGATCACCATCACGAACGACGTTATCCAGCTGACCAGGATCGAGTAGCCCAAACTAATCGCTGTCTTTAGGTACTCGGGCGCCAGGCAGGACACACACGACACGGGCATGGGCAGGGACTCCTTCACGTCACTGTCCTTCACTAACAATTGGAGACGGAGCACGGCCAGCCAGAACTTCTTGAGCTCCCCGAAGGTCACATTGTAGCCGAGGCGATGGCGCAGGTCCTGGACATCGCGCTCGGTGAGCGCGAGCAGGACCTCGCCGTCGATGGCCTCCTGGCGCAGGCACTCGACCAGGATCTTCGAGTAGTGATCGGTACGGGCGGCCCACCTGGTCACGTCCTCCACGTCCCAGTGGGCCACCTGTCTGCCGCTGCTCCGCATATTACACGAACCTCACTTAATGCTGCACCAGTGTTTGTTCAAGCAAAAACACATTGAATTTAGTTGCTTTCGGAAATGGAAGCCCACTGACTACTTGGATTTAAATATATATATATTTTAGTAGTGTTTAGATGGGGTTTTGTTGAAGTTAATAGATATAGTTCTCAATTGGGAAGAGCAGGTCTTTAATCTTGTGCATTTAATATATATAATTTTTGTGATTTAAGCCAGATTTTAGACAGGCTTCTTTTATATATTTCTTGGAATTAATTACAAGTTCACCTCTGATATATATTTTGATATATTTTATAGGAAAAAAAAGTTCTTAAATCAAGTTCATTTAATATTTATTTTATTGCGATTCAAGCCATGTTTACATATGCTTCTTTTATAAATTTCTTAGAATTAAATACAAGTTCACAATTGATATATACTTTGATATATTTTTATATAAAGAAGATAAGTTCTAAAATTTTTGCATTTAATTGATATATATATTTTTTTTGGGATCTAAGCCATGTTTAGGCATTATTTTCTTCAAGTTTCTGCATCTTGTATATGTTTATTTAAATATTAGTTCACCTCTAATATATATTTTTGTATATTTAAATATATATTGTTCTCAAATCCAAAATAAATGCTTAACTTAAGCTATAAATATTAGCTAATTCCAGAGAACTGAACTGAATGTAAGCACAGGTTTCTCACAATTTCTTCTCCATTTTATAATCAGTTTTTTCCAGTCATTTTGTACTATATCTCAAACTTAAAAGTTGCCAAAATAATATGCAGCAATGAAAATTTGTTGCCAAAAGATATGGTAATTGCTTCACCAACACCAACCTGCCTACATCTTGGCTCTCTTCCACTTTTACTAGAATCGTGTACTATATGCTTACTATATTCGCGGCATGTGAACTTTGGGGCCAACTGCCAGCCGTGACATTTAAAGAATTTCGCACTCATTTATCAGAAAAAAAGAAGGAAAAACAAAATGAAAATAGAAAATAGAAAAACTATGGCATAAACTATATAGAAAGAGATAGAACCTGCAATCGGCGCAGCCAAAGTACGTCGCATTTCGTTTATTTGATTTGATTTATTGTCGATTTGTTGCTCTTTCCTCTCTCTCTCATTTTGTTCTCCTTCTCTTTGTTTTTTTATTTTATTATTATATATATATATATATCTTTTTTTTCTGCTTTTGATTCGTCTTGTTTTGCCAGCTGCGGCCAGCCAAAAACATCACAAGACACAAATTAGGGAGAGCGGCGCCCACGAAATTGCGCATACGCCACGTGAGCCGGCTAGGAAAAAAAAATAACGAATAACGAGAATATTAAATAATAATCAAAAAGAATATGGCAATATTAATAATCCATATTGGTTTAATATTTATCGAATATTCAAGGGGTTCGTTCGGCCGAAAATAAATATGCGAAATGTGCAATTCCCATTGAAGCGTATTTATGGCCAACTAATTTCCAGCCGCAATTTATGCCTGCATAAATTTACACTTTAATCAAAGTCAAAATTCAAACCAAAATTGTGGCGAAAAGGGAGGAGGGAGGCTCTGATATATATCATATTTATAAATAAATACTTATATAAATGCTGCTTTTAAAAATAAATATCAAGTCACACACATGTTTTAGATTTGAAACGTTCGACTTGGCCGCTTGGCGCTGCTTGGCGTTCTCATAATTAACTTGAGTATTTTTAGCAAGAAAAACAGAGAAAATTATGTCGTTGTCGTTGTCCGAATGAATGCCTGGCAAACAAAGTATTTCAATTAAAATGTGCAAGGAAATTAGTGAATTCCTCCAGGGTAGCAGCTTCTCCTGAGCCTTTTCTTATTTGATTTCATTCATAAATCTAAGTAGTCCCAGATAATTTGTGATTGTGCCACAGATTAGGCACTTGGCTACTTACCTGCCTGCTTTGGGCCATATTACGAAACGGAAGCAGCAGCTGAAAAACAGCCCACAGATACGGCCCAGATAAGAACGGGGTAATGGAGGGGTTCAAGGCACTCCCTGACCGAACACCGAATACAATGAAATCCCTTGTTTGTCTCCAATTATTCACGCAGACGATGAGGTGGCAACGCGAGTTTGTTGTTTTATTTTTCCCAAAAGATAAGAGAAGATTTTTCTTAGATATCAGATTGGAGAATAACCTTATTATAATTCTAGCTGGGTTTATATAGGGTGCTACAGAAATCATAACTAGGGTTATTAAAACCCTTAAAAAGAGATTTTGAGTCTCTAGATTAAGCATTTGTTTGATTTTTAATTATATAAAATTTTCTGTATAGATTCTTAACTAGTAATCTGAATGTTTAGCAAATAAATTGATTTAATCGTATAACTTCATCTAAAATATTTCATTTTATAAAGAGAATTTCAGAAATAATTAATTTTTTGAATAAGAATAGGTTAAAGAATGTCTGCAAAATATCTTTCAGATAGCTTCGAAGCTGAGCTACTAACTTGCCAAGAAGCGATGGCTAGATCTTCTCGGCTGATGAATTTATACCATTAAAAGCCTTGCAAACTTTTGACTACAATTATCATTAAACAAATGAATATATTTCTATAGTTTCTATACTGAAATATTGCCAAATACTAACTTTTTAGGTTGTCTTAAATTATTTAACCATTTTTATTTCCTGGTTAAAAGATTCTTAAGACACTTCTTCTACTTTAATAATAATCTTCCCAAATATTACCCCTTTTTTATAGTTTTTTCAAGTTGAAAACTGATGCTGCTCTCAGCCTTGTTCTCACATACTTTCCTCTAAGTTTTTTTAATTGTCGAGCCGAAAAACTTTTTGACACAGACCCCGAAGGCCGGCGAAAAATTGAGACATCGGGACTCGGGATCTCTGTGGGTCGCTCTGTCTGAAAAGTTTACACTCAGACTTCTCTGCTTTTTGGGTTGCCATGCAGATTATTTCGTTGGTCCTTTTGCTTATTTCATTGAATTGTTTTTCGTCCTTGTTATCCTTCCACCTTCTGCATGCCCACCCGCCCAACGCTTAATGCCAATTAAGAATATTAATTTCATTTGCAGACCAGCCTCGTTTAGTCCTTCCTTTGCAATCCTTGAGCGTTTTCAGGATGCAACTACCTCTTTTGCTTGCACAGGGAGAAATTGGAATCGTTTTTTATTTTATTTTACGGGATTTTTTGGATGAATTAATTGTACATCACAATAATTCACTTTCTTTTTATATTCTCAATTAGAAATTCATATATTTTCCATATATTTTTTTGCATTATTTATATTTTTAGCTTCATTTTTAATGCCATGTTTTCTCTGCCTGTAGCTGGCGCTTGCCCACGGCAATTGTTAATATTCATTAGCTTAAAATCCTTTTCTCGAGTTGAAAGCTGTGCAGCTCGGCTCAAGTTGCCACTGCCAGGGACTCGGAAAATGGCTGACCATTTCTCAGTTTTCGTTGCCTGTTTTTTTTTTCGGGGGGCGATGCTCGAAAGTTGTTGCCACGTTTTCAATTCGAATGTCCGGGCATTAATCGCAATCACAAGGACGAGAACGAGAGCGAGGACGAAAACGAGGACTCAAACTCAAACTCAAACTGAAACTCAAACTCAGAGACAGACGGGCCAGGACGTGCAGATAATTTTTTATTTGGGGCAGCTCAAATGGATTTCTCATTGGCTTAAATGTGCAAATGAATGGATGATGTATATAGAGCTCCACCTCTAAGCGGGATCTATTTAAAGCGCATAGTTGTGGGCGGTTATTAATGGTGGCTCCTCCGAAACTCTGCCCGTTGAAAGGACACCCCCCGAAAGGGTTTAAGTATCTCCTTTTTATGGCATTTTTCACGATGCTCTCTCTCTCTGTCTCTGTGTGCACTTTTGAGTGCTCATTTATTTATTTCTGCACTCTGAAAGGCGATAATATTTTTTACGATTTGTATTTTTATTATTTGTCAGAGTGCCATTATTGGGATGCGTAAAATTATCTCAAGGCTCTTATTGATTTTGTCAACGAGGAGGAGGAGGCCCCCGGATCTCAATTCCATTCCCATTTCCAAGCAGTTTGCCTTTCATTAGCCAAACATTTTCCCGCCCTGCTTTTCCTTGCTCTCTCCAGCTTTTCCCCCATTTTTCCACCTTCCACCGTTGGCGGCAAAGTCCAGACCTCTTCAAAGGCAGTCGACATCAAAATTAATCACATTTGAATTGAAATTGCGTTTCAAGTTTTTCGTGCCTCTTACCCCCCCGCTTGGCTTTATTTGATTTCGGTTTTTGTTTTTCCTCATTTCAGTGGTCATTCATATTTGGTAGCAAACGACTCTAATTACGGATGATTGCCTCTTTTTCGGCCCTCAGTGCGAGAAATTGTTTTCTCGAGCTCTAAAATAAATATATATTGCATTTGTAATTGTTTTTTAAATTGATTTGAGACACTATTTATGGACACAGAATTAATAAAAAGATAACTTAATTTATTACTAAATAAAACACAAAAGGAAGCTAACTTTGGGAAGCCAAAGTTTATATACTCTTTCATGAAAAACGATCTGCCAAAAATGCATTAATTTTTATTCGGAGAGCTGCGCTGTGATAGTTTTTATTAGAGTAAAAAACCTGTATTGTTGACTTAAAATTTAAAAAATTAATGCTGATCAAGAATACATATTATTGATAGGGTCGGAAATGCCTCCTTGTTGCGTTGCAAACTTCCAACTAAACATAGTTCCCTGTAAGGATATAAATATCGATAAATATCGAATCAAAGTCTAAATATTTCAAATCTTTTTGGGGGCATCCGTTGGCTCAAAAGCAAATAGTTTTTAATTAAATTAAACTTATGTCTTTCCAGCGTAGGTTTGATTTTATAAAACTTGAATTTGTAAAAAAAAATATACATATATCGAGAAATTTGGATTTAAAATCATATTTATATATTTCGAAGCATTTGTTCCCAAAAATCAATAGGAAAAGTCAACATTATTATTTGAACATGACCAAAGGTACAAGCGATTATTAAGGAACTCGATTATGTATTATCATTTTCATATCAATAACTTTTCCCAACAAAAAGTGCAACTAAATTATATATATTTCTACGCATATAAAAGGCATTCAGACTTCAATTGTCTCAATCGGATGGCAAGAAGAAGCCTTTAAGAGACACTTCAAAGGTCAGGAGGAAAATGGAATGGAATTTGCAATGATTTCGCCAAGTTATTTGATGAACTATTAGCACAAAGCCAGCTCAACATTTATTTCCACTTCGAGTCGCCGGAAAGGGCGTCCGTCCATTGTGACGTATTGAGACTGCAGTTGGCCAATTGATTTGCAATTCAATTTTGCAATTTTGCAACTTTGAGAAGGCATCGCCCACTGGCTTACTTCCTTTCTCCCTTCGAGATTCGCCCTTCTAAGGCTTCGATTACTTAACTCCCAGGACACTGATGTATTTCTTGCATTATTTCTGGAGCATTAAGTAACTTAAGTAAAGAGGTTCCTTTCTTTTCTTAACTCTAAGTGAGTTTTAAGTATTAAAATTAAAATTTTAGCGTCATGAAATATAGAGATTGAGCTTTGTTTTTAGGTCTTTTAAAATATACTACAAAAAAGAAATGTATACAATTTTTAATAATTAAAAAGGGAACTTTCTTTAGGGCATACAAAAATATGCTCTTAAAAATATCACAACTCTATTGACTAAAATTTCAATATAAGAAATATTTCTAGAATTTTGTGCTTATAAAAAATATTTATAGACTTTTTTGCATATTAAAAAAAAATTTATATTTTTTGGTACATTAAAAATAATATTTTGAAAACATTTTAAACCCTTCTTTCTTAGATTTTTTTAATATTTGAAACCAAAAAAGCATAAAATCCAGCATAAATTACTATAAATTACTTTAAAGATCTCTCTGGAAATTGCAGTGTACGCTTAGGCGTGTGTGTGTGTGCATCAGTGTGAGGTCACGTCAAACACACACACACACACACACAAACACACACACACCGACACGCTACATTTGGCGGTAAATCAAGCGTGGATGCCAAAAAAAATCTTTTTTCTTTTTTTTTTTGAGTAGCGCGTCAAAAACAGCGCATTAAACGCGCTCAAAAGTCGCGCAAAAAGGATACTCAGCCAAAGAAGGAGAGAGAGAAAAGGGAAGAATATAAAGAGAATGTTAGAGAGAGAGAAAGGGGCAAAGCTAAAAAGTCACCGTAAACGTTGACAATTGACATGGAAAATCTGCAATCTGTTTCAAAAAGCAAAAGCAAACCTGCAATTTGCCAGGCCAATAAAAGGCTCCTGTCGTTCCTCCTCCCTCTTCTCCCTCCTAAGGAGTCCTAGGACACGTAGCAAATTGAAAAAACGTGAAGGAAAAACACGGAATAAAGGGGCAGAGTCACATTCTTTTTTCTGTATGTATTTCCATCTGATAAGAACTTAATTACAATGCATATAAACAAAATGTATGCAAATGTATTAAGCCCACACGCACGGCACACTCGCACTCACACTCGCACCACAGCAACTGGGTGTGCGATGGAGCGAGATATCCGAATAATGTCCGGTCAAAGTTCTATATAGTTCAGCCCTAGTCTGGGGAGTTTTTTATACTCTTTATTAAATTAGAAATATTTAAAAAACGTAAAAGAAAAGAATTAGTTACTTAAAAAACATGCCAACGAACTCTCAGTAAAATTCCAAATCCTATAAAATACAAATCGTATAGTTATTTAACCAACTTAGATGTGTCAAGCTCAAGTCAAGTCGATAATACCCTCAGCAAAGGGTATGTGAAAATCGTTTGCAAAAACAATCCAAAAGCAAAACCAAAACAGAATCTCCGGGCAATCTTTTTGCGCCATAATGACAGCCACAGACACGAAAACGGACAACAGCAGCAACAGCAACAGCAGCAACAGCAGAAGCAGCAGCAGCAGCAACAGCAACAGAGACAGAGCCAAAGCTCGAACGCGATCCGGAATCAGAATCAGAATCAGTACCGAAATCGGATTCCAACTGCGGATCTATCCGGCCAGAGCGCTGAATGACTAAATAACCAAAAAAAAGAGTAAATAAAACCAGACCAAAGGGAATGTGAAATGAAGTGAAGTGAAATGTAAAACGTGAAAAAATAAAGCAAAATAAAGTCTAGCGAGAACGGATGTGGAGAAATAAGTCAGTGTAAAGACCATGTTCATATCTTATTTGGACTGTGATGCCAGCAACAGCAACAACAGCAGCAGCAAAAGCAGCAGCAACAGTAGCAGCAATAGTAGCAGCAACAGCAACAGCAACAGTAGCAGCAACATCAACAGTTATAACAATAACAACACCAACAGCCACAACAACAGCCACAACAACAGCCACAACAACACCAACAGCAACTTGAATGACAGCAGCAATATCTGCAACAAATGCAAAACTAATAAATGCAATTGTGGCAGTGGCAGCAACGACAATATTAGCGATAGAAATTGCAACAATATCAACTGTAGCAGCAGCAGCAGCAATCGAAACTGTTGCAACAGTCAATGTTTCTGCAGCAAAATCGAAAACTGTACGTGCAGCATTAGCAACAATATCGCTTCTAGTCAGGAGCACAGTAGCAACTGCCATTGCAATTTATGCAACAAAGTTAACTGCAACAGCAGCAGCAGCAGCAACAAGCTGGCAGCGATATTTGGCATGGAGCGATTGCTGCACGCAGTACGCGAGGAGTTTCAAACGGAGGACGAACTGGAGGATGAGGGCCAAGTGCCGCACAGAACCAGGATCAGCAGCAGTTCCAGCAGCAGCAGCAGCAGCAGCAGCAGCGACAACAGCAGCAGCAGCAGCAGCAGTGATGGCAGCAACAACTCTGCAACGCAGCTGCTGCCGGTGGCAACGCGACGTCGTTTGCAACGTGGCGATAGCTTTTCATCGGTTACCGGCTCACCCATTACCGGACCCATTACCGCCTGGTCGGAGGCGGGAGGCGCTTCGGGAACGGTTGCGGGCACTGTGGTGGGGGGAGCGGGAGCGGGGGCGGTGGGCGTTCGACGCTTCCGGCGCTCATCCATCGGAATGCAACGGAAGTCGGCCTTCCGGCAGCGGAAGCTCGACTCCCTGGGTGCGTGGCGCCGGAAGAGGTGAGTTCCTCAACTAGCAAACGGGAAAATACAAATACATACAAATGTATATAAATTTATATATATATTTTTTTATATATTTAATTTACGTTTGAACTTGGAAACACACAATCGATAATCGAATTCCTGGGCGACACAAAGTTGTCAAAGGAAACGGTGGCCTCCGGGCGTACAGGATTCTGTGTTTTATGTATATTTATATTCACTTTTGGCTTTAAAGATTTTTCAAGTAAATTTTAGCTTGCTTAAAAATGTATCAATATTATATCAAAATTACTTAACTTTGTTAAAAAGAAATTGAATGAATAACATTTTCAGTACTAATCGAGTCTAAAATCCTTAATCCTTAACCCTTAACCAGTATTTAAAATACTTTTTTGTCACCTTTACTAACCGTTACCATTCTCTCTTTCTATCTCTTTTTTTACATCTCTTTCTCTCTCTCCCTCTAAGCAGGCGTACCGCTTCGGCTAGCAATTCCCGGAGACCGATACGGATCGTGCCGGATTGGACGGAGAACGCCGTGCAGGGTGAGCACTACTGGAAGCCCACTTCCGCATCCGGAGATCTTTGCTGTTTGAACGAGGAGTGCATTGTGAGTTCTAATCGATAACTATCGATAGCAAATATATTATATCACGATAATTAAAGATCTTGTAAGCTAAATGATTTAAAATATATATTCTTCTAAAATGTAACCACTTTTCTATATCCTTAGCGATAATCCATTGATAATAATAATATTTTTAAAGCAGTTTGCATCGAAAATTGTTTAAATCAAAAATCAAATTAAGATGTCTTAGATTCTATCATTTACGATTTATTTATTTATTATTTCCCAAATATCCTTTGCCCTAATAACCCTGATACCTGCACCCCTCTGCTGTTTCCCCTCCCCATTCCCACTCCGACATTCCAGCAATTCAATTAACACAACTGGAAATGAGAAGTGAAAGGCAGGTTACATGTGAGCGTTATTTATTTATTGCGTGCTCGTCCAACATTCACGCAATAAACGCAGGATAAACAGGGGACGGCACGGAGTGTCCTTGGAGCGGGTGGGCGGCAGAGCCAAGAACGATGGGCGTGTCATCAGTTTTGGGCAGCCGAAGAAGCCAAGAGTAGCAAAAAAAGTACTTTATCAGTCTCATTGTCAGCTCAAGTGGGGGGAACAACTTACACGAGGAGAAACTTGGTCAGCAACCTTTTATTTTTGTCGTTTTTTATGTCCTTGCAGGGTTTTATACTCCTTGCAGGGTATTATAATTCAAAAGTTTACTATAAAGCATATATATTAACCTATTAAAAACTATCAAAGCAAAGCTTTCCGAATTGAAATGAATGTATTTTTGGCTTCTATTTATTCTCGATTAGCATACAAGGGTATAAAAACTTCGGCTTCGCGAAGTAAGCTTCCTTTCTTCCTTGAATCCTGTCTTATCTCCATCGGTTTGAGGGGAAAAGGTGGGAGAAATAATCTGATCAGTGCCAGGAGACACATTTAGAGCGTTTATAGGAGCTGCAGGTTTATTGATTATTTAAGTTATGAAAGTTTAAAGTTTAAATTGGATTTTGTGCTTGTTATTTGTACCTTTTATAAAGAATTTATAGACGATTAATTAGGTATTTATTTAGGATATATAAAGGATTTATTTAGGATTTTTTATGGATCTATTAGGGATCTTTTAAGGATTGTTTATAAAACGGATTTTATATTAGGAAATAATTTGTTATATGCCAGAAAGAAGTCCAACGCAAAGCCCTCTTTGTTAGCAAATGTAAAAGCATTACAAGAAAATTCTGCTAAATAGTTCAGCCACAGCCAGATCCACAGGCCACAACTTGGCTAAAATTAAATCAAAGCCCTGAAGTAGCCATCTCAGGTGGAAAGGTAAGCTGAGCGTGGCTCAAGTTTACCTGGAAACAATTACACAAAAACAGTTTCCGAAACTAGCACAATAAACGCACAAGCCGAGGGTTTTTCTTGACATTCCAAGGAAAAGCATCTCAGCGCAACCTGAGGCATTTTCCTCGACGGCAATCCGTTTTCACCTGTCAACCCGCAACAGCAGCCAGCTCACCTTACCCTTTACACCTGCCCTCTAACCTCTCCTCACCTCCCCTCATCTCAGCTAACCGCTTTGACAATTAATTTGAAAGTTTGTTTTGCGGAATGCAAACGGCAATTGCAGTTTCGTCATTTGATTGCGGTTTCATCCGAGAGACTCGAAATGGCTGGAATTTGCTAATTAGTTCAGAGGCAGTGAGTCCAAGGGTATCAGGAGCAACAACGCTTCAGGCAGGAGATTTATTAATAATAATAATTATATAGTTTACATTGCACTGTAATCCTTGAATTTCATTCCCTGTGTGCATTCCCATTGCAGAAGAGCGGCCAGCGGATGAAGTGCTCCGCCTGCCAGCTGATTGCGCACCAGAACTGCATTCCGTTCGTGAACGAAAAAAGTCAGCTGGCCTGCAAGCCCACCTACCGGGACGTGGGCATCCGGCAGTACCGGGAGCAGACCACCACCCACCACCACTGGGTGCACCGCAAGCTGGAGAAGGGCAAGTGCAAGCAGTGCGGAAAGGTAGGTTTACTTCGAAGCACCGCACCACTCTTGAGTTTGGGTTTTTTTCGATATATTTCGTATTCATTTTTAATGCTTTTCTTCGGTTTGTTGTACTCACCACACGTTTTTTTTTATCGTTGATTAAGCGATATATTTAATATTCAAAGAGTTTTTATTTGTTAACCGCTTAACGGTTCTGTGGGTTAAACCACAAATTTTAATACAAAATTATATAAATCATAAAAGACTTTGATTTTTTAATTAATTTGTATTTAAATTTTACCCTGAAATATATTTCAAAATATGATTTATTTGATACATTACACAAGAGATAATAGTAAACAGTCTTAAAAATATAAATCTTATAATTTTGATGATATATTTTTCTCTTAATAACTTAAGTCAACAAATAATTTATTTCTCTTTAAAATAATATTATTTTACATGTTTAAATATTTAATAATAGCACTTCTTCAACTTTAAAGCATGATGTGTTAGTGGAAATGTATGTTTCCTAAATTTCCTTATGGAAAGAAAAGAAAAATCCAGACTCCTTCAATACTAATTTTCGGTATGGTTTATACTGATCCCTATTTCTCCTGTAAAGCAGGCGGTGCAGAGTAAGCTCTTCGGGTCGAAGGCGATTGTCGCGTTGTCCTGCGCCTGGTGCCACGAGATCTACCACAACAAGGAGTCCTGCTTCAACCAGGCCAAAATCGGCGAGGAGTGCCGTCTGGGTGAGTCCTACAAACATAAAGAATATCCTCAATTCCTGCAGGGATATAAACCCACATATCTAGCCAGGCCCGCGCTCTCTCTCGCTCTCTTTCTCTTCCCCTCGTTACGTCCTTTGTCCTTTGATTAATTACGTGACGCGCATGCAAATAAATTGCGGTCCGTTAACTTAATTAAGATTTGTGAATTAAAAGCGAGCCCCAAAAAGCAGGCCCCAAAGAATGGGCCATTTCGACCTCTTGAACTGGCTCGTTTGGTAGGCAAACAAATTGTAGCACAGTTATCAGGGCCACAAGGACCTTTTGGTGTCAAAAGAGGTATAGAAATAAGCAAATTTTATTTATAATTTAATATTTGTTTATTTTTTCTATTAAAAACAATATGGAAGAAATTTATTTAAAATTTTATAAGGTGTTTCATCATTAAAATTTTAATAAAATCGTTCTTAAGCGTCCCAAAGTTAGCTATCTTTCTTATTTTCTATAATTTAAATATTAAAATAAAAAAATCTATAAACTTTACAGAGATATTTTTGTCGATATAAATGACTTTTCTCCTCAATACACATCACTAAATCAAAATAAGGACTTGACTTCAACTAATGCATAGACAAAGCCCCTTAAAATAAGGATTAAATCTATTTCAATCCTCTTAATTCGAGTTTCTAGAAATGCAGCAAGCTGAAATATAATCCCTTCTTGTGAATTTCGCCCCCGAGCTCATTGTTTATCCTTATGGATTCCTGCGGAGGTGGAAAATCCTCTGGATTCAATTGGTTCAGCGTTTGCCAATAAGCCGAACTAGCAGCTTAGCCATATGGAAGAAAAGGGGGAATGTGAATGTGAAGTGGGAATGCATTGCGAATCACGAACGTCAATGCTAAGGACATCCCAAAGGATGGCTTTGCGCCATCTGTTTGGACTTATCATCCTTATCATCCCGGCGAATTCCCCAGAAAGCTGCTCAGCTGCAGTCTGTGGGCTGTGGCAGGCGCAATGTAAACTATTTTCAATTAAAGTAATTGCAATAAAATGCTAACTGGCAGTTGCAGTCACCTAGTCCTGCCCGTTGTCCTGGTCGTCCTGGCTGTCCTGCCATTCCTGGGAATGTTGCAACAAAGTCCCCATGATGACGGTGACTTAACTGCTTCCCGTTCACGTTTTTATAAAATGTCTCAATGAGCATCTTGTTAACACACTTTTTCTCTTTCTCTGGAGCAGACCGTTATGCACACTCCTGCTGCTGCTGCCGTTGTCCTGGCAGCCTGCCATCCTGGCATTCCGGGGAAACAGTGACACCGGGATACCTGGAAACGGGAATACGGGGATGCAGGGATGCAGGGATGCGGGGCTTCGGGGATACCAGACTACGGGGAAGCCAGGATACAGGGATGCAGGGATATGGGGATGCAGGTACCCAGGTTTCCCCGTATTTCCATATACCTGTATCCCTATATATCGTATCCCTATATCCCTGTATCCCCGTATCCTGGAATCCTCGTATCCCCGTATTCCTGCATCCCCGTATCCTGGCATCCCGTCAGGGCTAGCAATGGGCGGCGGAAGGGACAAGGACATGGCCGGAGATGAAGACAAGACAGCACGAAATAGAATTACGAGTGGGGTGTCATGTGGAAGGCGGCGGCGTTGTCTCGGGTCGTGTCCTTTGTCCTCCTTTGAGCAGCAGCAGCAACAGCAGCTCCTTTGGCCAAGTTGTGGCATTCATAATTGCTCTTTGGTATGCCGGTTATGCCAGCTCCCTTTCTTCCCCGTCTACTTTCCTTTCCCCTTCATTTCCCTCCATTTAACCCACACGAACACAGAGACAGCTGCCCTTAAAGGTGGCAAATTGAATTTAGTTGCTTGGCAATTCTTAAGTACTTCCGAAAAGGACATTGCGTTGACCAAACATTGTGACACACTTGAAGAAACTAGAAAAAGAAGGTCTCTTAAATGTTTTATATTTTATTAGGATCGAAATTACTTACAGCTGTCATTAGTTGTTAACTATATTTCCTTTCTCTCTCTCTCGTGTGTTATCCTTGGCAGGCAACTATGCACCCATCATTGTGCCGCCGTCGTGGATTGTGAAGCTGCCGACCAAGGGCAACTTCAAGTCCTCGATTCGTGTGAGCAACAAGAACAATGCCGCCGCCTCGGGATCAGCGGGCGGTGGTGGTGGGTCAGGTGGATCCGGTGCCGGCGGTGGCGGCGGACAGGGAACTGGCGGTGGACACAAGAGCAAGAAGCACACGCAGCGCCGGCACAAGGCCAAGGACGAGAAGAAGGAGCCGCGGGCGTTCATTGTGAAGCCAATACCATCGCCGGAGGTAATACCGGTCATTGTGTTTATTAATCCCAAATCCGGTGGCAATCAGGGTGTCAAGCTCCTGGGAAAGTTCCAGCATCTGCTCAATCCGCGCCAGGTGTTCGACCTCACCCAGGGTGGTCCTAAGATGGGGTGAGCATACAAAATAATATATTATTATTAAACAAATGACTAAATAAATGTAAATATTCCTTCTTTTCAGCCTGGACATGTTCCGGAAGGCGCCGAACCTGCGGGTGCTGGCCTGCGGCGGCGACGGCACCGTCGGCTGGGTCCTGTCCGTCCTGGACCAGATCCAGCCACCCCTGCAGCCGGTCCCGGCCGTCGGTGTCCTGCCCCTGGGCACTGGAAACGATCTCGCTCGCGCTCTCGGATGGGGCGGGGTAAGTAATCGCTTGTCCCCCTTAACTAATGAACACACATTCTACCTTTTCCACACTAAGTAGCTAAGCGCTAGAGCTCTCATTATCCTTATTTTTGTTATTATTTTACTGAATTTCGTACGTCTTTAAATAAGTCTGCTCCAAGTTTGAGATGAAAATAACACTCATACGACACGTAAGCCAGATTTCAAGCCAAGGAAATTCATTCACTCATTTAAGCATAAGCCATAAGTTTGCTTTAACATATTTATTTAATTTCTATTTAAAATAAAATCATTTAATTTATCACATAAGCTAATTCCTTCATATAACCCATCACAAGCTAAGCTAAATAATTAACTAATAAAACATCTCTCTGAAATAACCACTGGCAACACGGCGTATGGGTGATTTAGGGATTAAGTAAAATGTATCTGTAAAACGTATCTAAGTATCTCTAACACACATTGTCTCACGTACAATTGAGTTACCATTGTGGCAGTAAATTAGATTTCATTTGTTTCCGCACTTTTTGCACCCGAAAATGACAACAGTGCTTCCAACTCCAACTTCAGGGCTATACGGATGAACCGATTGGTAAGATACTGCGCGAGATTGGCATGTCCCAGTGCGTCCTTATGGATCGCTGGCGCGTCAAGGTGACGCCCAACGATGACGTCACCGACGATCATGTCGACAGGAGCAAGTCGAACGTGCCCTTGAACGTGATCAACAATTATTTCTCATTCGGTGTGGACGCCCACATCGCCCTCGAGTTCCACGAGGCACGCGAGGCGCATCCGGAGCGCTTCAATTCGCGGCTGAGGAACAAGATGTACTACGGCCAGATGGGCGGCAAGGATCTGATCCTGCGCCAGTACCGCAACCTCTCCCAGTGGGTAACGCTGGAGTGCGATGGCCAGGATTTCACCGGCAAGCTCCGAGATGCCGGCTGCCATGCGGTGCTCTTCCTGAACATTCCCAGGTGGGTTTAGCCTTTCGCCTGACTCTAGCTTATGAATTATATAAATATAAATTGAGAAATTTCCTATAAACTGTTCTTGAATTGCTTTCTCAAGTAATGATTATTATTTTTCTATAGCTATGGCGGCGGCACACATCCCTGGAACGACTCCTTTGGCTCCGCCAAGCCCTCGATAGACGATGGTCTCATGGAGGTGGTGGGTTTGACCACGTATCAGCTGCCCATGCTGCAGGCGGGCATGCATGGCACCTGCATCTGCCAGTGCCGGAAGGCGAGGATCATCACCAGGCGCACCATACCCATGCAGGTGGACGGCGAGGCCTGCCGGGTGAAGCCCTCGATCATTGAGATCGAGCTGCTCAACAAGGCCCTGATGCTGTCCAAGCGGAAGCATGGACGCGGCGATGTTCAGTGAGTAATCATTGATTCTCGAACTAGATTTATATAAATAATATATGATCTCTATTCCTTCAGGGTAAATCCTCTAGAGAAGATGCAGCTGCACATATTGCGGGTGACTATGCAGCAGTACGAGCAGTATCACTACGACAAGGAGATGCTCCGCAAGCTGGCCAACAAGCTCGGGCAGATCGAGATCGAGTCGCAGTGCGATCTGGAGCACGTCCGCAACATGCTCAACTCCAAATTCGAGGAGTCCATCTCGTATCCCAAGGTCTCGCAGGACTGGTGCTTCATCGACTGTAAGTCCTGATAGATTCCTTCCTCCTGCATCCAATCTAATATAATATTTCCCATTTACCTTTCAGCCTGCACTGCGGAGCACTATTTCCGCATCGATCGCGCCCAGGAGCACTTGCACTACATCTGCGACATTGCCATCGATGAGCTGTACATTCTGGACCACGAGGCGGCCACCATGCCGCAGACACCGGACCAGGAGCGCTCCTTTGCGGCCTTCTCGCAGCGGCAGGCGCAGAACGAGCGACGCCAGCTGGACCAGGCCCAGGGCCGCGGCCCAGGCAGCACCGGTAGGCTCTCCTCCCGCCTCTTGGCCGGCTGCTGGCCGCCACGAACGGGCTTGAATGGGGATGGGGGTGGCGGTTATAACGGCGGAGCGAACGAGCTGCCGCTGCAGGAGCGGCTCGAGCTCTACCAGCAGCATGTGGCCGAGCAGCTGCCGTACTTGGACAGGCGCATGTTCTTGCACCTCCACTTCCGCAAGCGGCGCATCGAGATCTAATCCCCTTCCTCCTGGATCCCTAATCCCTGCTCCTAATCCTCATGAATCCTACGGGGGGCAAAGCGGAGTGGAGGCTGCCAGTTGTCCTGTCCACTCACATCTTTTGTTTCGTTGCATTGCCTTATGTTTAATGTTGATAATTGCATGTCCACCCCGTTAACATTTACACTCAGAGAAACAAGGTGGCGATCGAAAGAAGAATATATCATCTATAGAGAAATATCTATCGATGTAGATCAATTCAAATTGAAAACAAGAGAGGAAACTAACTTCTGGGAGTCGGAATTTATATATCCTTGCATGAAAATCGATCATAACTCAGCCAAAAATGCATTAATTTTTATTCGGATAGCTAGATCGACTCGGTTGTTAATGCTGATCAAGAATAAAACAAATATTACTAATAAAATAATACCCTATAAGGGTATAAAAATATATGCATACGCAAAGGATCTTTCCAAATATGAAAGACGTTCAAAACTACCCTTGAAGGTCCTTTTTTTAGACTCTTTGTTAAAGGGAATAACTCTTTACCGAACCTAAAAATCATATATAAAAAGGAAAGTGTTTCCGAATTCAAATTAATTAATTTTCGACCTAGTTATATTCGATTTTCATAATCCAATTACAAACTCTAAGGATATAGAAGCATCGTTCTTCCGTCGCAAGCTTCTTTTCTTGTTTTAAATGAAAATTTTGCTATGATATATATCCATTATTTCGATCGCAACTAAATGCATACAAACTCAAAAGTGCACAATACACCACCCACATACCACACATATGCTATATATAAATATCGATATCCTAATTGTGAGGAGCCGAATACAGCTTAGTCCTTGCCACGATCGCATGTAAGTAGAGCATTAAATACGATTACCATCGAGCACTTAATGGTATATAATCCCGGCTTACATCAACAGTTAACCGTAGCAAGGACCAAACCGTATTCGTTACGATCCCATCTCAATACTAAAAAATCAACCCAAAATCAAACCGATAATCGATAGTCGATAACCGATAACAGAAACACACACAAAATGCCCCGGAAACGGGTAGGTTTGATGCCTTGCAATTGTGCTCTCTGGTAGCTAGTAGCTTAGTTAGTTACTTTATTTCCTAACCAATAGTTATAGTTAACTTTAGTTGTAATTGTTTGGTTTCGATGGCTTACTAACAATTTGTAACTCTCTTTTCGAATTTACACTCACACGATACACTATATACATATTTATACTGTAATTCCAAACCCAAAAGATGAGGATTTGCAAATTGGCTCCAAGCCCATTAAAGTGATGAAGTGGAAGAGGTAAAAAGCGTCCCCAGCCCCGATTCGTTCAGCATTTCATTCCAAATCAAAATCAAAATCAAACTCAATATCGATATCAAAATCCATTCGAAGAAAAGAGACGACCAGCGCTGAACCGAGCGAGACGGCACTAGTAGTCAGTCGCAGCAAAATTTTAAATTCAAGTTCTCTCTCTTTCTCTCTCTCGTTAATTGGCTCCCTGTGGCGACAGCTGTCTCGCTCGTTTGGCCTGCTCCACCTTGCTAGCTCGCTCTCTCGCTCTCTCTCTCTCTCTGTCTCTCTCTTTCACACGCTTTTTTCATGGTCCACGGAATATCCGCCATCTCTCTCACCCACACCTGTCGCTATCTCTCTCTCTCCCTCCTTCCCTGAGCATCTATCCGTCTCTGTCTTGATTTGATTCGATTTCATTTTCATTTGATTTGATTTCATTCGATTGACTGAATTTCCTATTTTCTGTACAAAATATATAACTTTTGCATGCAGCAACAAAGATCGTTTATTCAGTTTCAACGAAGATGTTTTTGGTTATGGATTCAGGTATTCCGTATAACTAGCTGTCCCTTTCTTTCCGTCTGTTGTGGCTATTTCTCTCTTTCTTTCTCTTGCTGTCTATCTGTCTGTCTTTATCTCTTCTTTTTGTCTGTCTTACTCTCTCGTATCATCGACATTTGAATCGAAGCCGAATGAAGTACCCAACCGAACTGATGCTTGAATTTCTCTTTTTATTTCTCTCTTTCATGCACACACACACACGCTCTCTCTCTCTCTAAAACACACACACACAAATACATCTGAATAATAGCCCTATACTGGAGCAAACTTCCGATGCCGTACTACTAGCAGCCCAGAGCGGCGACCTCAATATGGTAGCATAACTATTACGATATATATTTACCTAACTATAACATATATATTTATATTTAGCGGATTAGCTGTAGTCCTAGTTGAGCACGACTTTAGTCTAAACCCCGAATAATTGTGATTGTTTCCACCGCTCTCTTGCAGTTACGTGCACTACATGAACAAGGATACTCACTGCAGTCAGTGAACAAGAACGGACAGACCGCCTTGCACTTCGCCTGCAAATACAACCATAAGGACATTGTCAAATACATCATCTCGTGCGCCACGCGACGCGTCATCAACATGGCCGACAAGGAGCTGTAAGTACAGTTGCTACTTGTAGTCACCCATGCACAACGTGACATGTATATAAGTTCGTACAGGGTGTTCTTGCTTTCCTTTTTGACGATTAGCTTTACAAATCCCTAATTTAAATTAGCAGGAAATGAAATATAATAAATACAACATGTCGTACAGGGTCTTCTTATTTCCTTTTTTTACATGTAACTTCTCTAGTGGATTATAATAAGTATCCACCCTTGTGCAACCTCACACGTACATTAGTACGTACAGGGTGTTCTTGCTTTCTTTTTCACCTTGTAGCCTTACAAATCCCAAGTCTAAATTAGCAGGAAATGGAATATAATAAATAAAACAGGTCGTAAAGGGTGTTCATATATTCCTTTTTAACATGTAACATATATAGTAGAAAACCTCACACGTGATTCAGGTCGTACAGGGTGTTCCCTGTATGCTTTTCACCCTGTAGCTTCCCCAGCTTACAGTTCTCAAGTCCGAATTTGCGGAAAATGTTCGTACAGGGTGTTCCCGTTTCCCCTCTTCGCTGCCTACCTTGTCTGACTTATAATTCCCAAGTTCGAATAGAAAGTGTTATATAATAAGAATATCAGTTCGTACAGGGTGTTCCCATCTTCCTTTTTGACTTGTAGCTTAAGTCCTAATTTTGCAGAAAATGGAATATAATTAGTTTTCTCCCTCTCTTGCCTCATACTTCAATTCTTTCATACAAATAATTATTTATATATTTCTATAATTATTAATTATCCTTTCCTCTATTTCTTACAGTGGACAGACCGCACTCCACATTGCCGCCGAGCAGAATCGTCGGGATATCTGCGTAATGCTGGTGGCCGCCGGCGCCAACCTGCAGGCCCGCGACTCCGGCGGCAACACGGCCATGATGGTGGCCTTCAACAAGAACGCCAACGAGATAGCGACGTATTTGGAAAGTAAGCAGGGAACGCAGCCCGTCGACGGTTGCTGGGCCCTAAACGACTCGAATACATCGCCGCCGGCCCCCTCCATGTAGAGCGATTGCTAGAAAGAAAACCATCCCCTTCAGCACTACATAATGATTATATATATACAAACATATATCAGATCAGTTAATCGGCCAAGAGAGCGTAATTTTAACATGTGCAAATTTCTCCTTTCTATGCCAACAAAAATACCTGGACTTCTCTTGTAAATAATGCAACAAAAACTAAAACTAAAACAAAAACAAAAATCAAAACTAAACTGAACGATCGAAATGAAATCAAATCAACATTCCACGAAACGCCCTGCGATTCCCCCGCTTAGGTCAAGAGCGTTTTATGCATCTGGAGGTGCAGACCCGGATCTAAGGGGGAGCGACGAGGGACGGGGACGAAGGAGGCGAAGCATTCACCCTACGACATAATTAATAATTAATTAATAATAATGATAATCTACTTTTTTTTTTTTGCAAACTCTGTTTTTTTTTAGTTAATAGATAAGTAAGCAAGGAAAATACAACACTCGACAACACACACATTTTAGCCAGTAAGCGCGTGACAGAGAGATTGAGAGAGAGAGAAGGTAATTTATTGTAAAGCAAAGCTAGCAAGACGAAAGGCAATTTTTAATTTCCAATTAAAACCGAGTGTAAATTCGACAATTCGAAATTGATTTTTATTCACTTACCGATTGATTAACGATTAATGATTATATTGTGATATCTAAATTAATTAATTAATTAATATATGTATTGGACTAGAGAGCAAGCGAGAGCGAGCGTGAGAGAGCGAAGCGATATTACTGAATAATCGAAATAAAACCCTGAAAAAAATACACAAACACACACACAGAACTCACAGCTATATATATATATTTATATAATATATTTAAATATGCTAAATGTACTTCTTTTGGAATTCTAGGCTAAGTGAGAACTTCGAATACTCTGATCGAGAACGAATAAGACAGAGAGCAGCAAAAGCAGCAGCACGATTAGAAAGAGAGAGAGTGTCAGTAAGAGAGATCGATTGAGAGAGCGTTTTGCCTAGCTCAATAGCTGTCTCGCTCAGACAAACACACACACACAGTCCCGATGCACAGACTAGAATGCACAACCCCCGTTAGCTGGCACACTCTCGTATTTAGGATATATCCCATATATATCTCAGACCCGAACCGAACCCTCAGCGTTTCAAACCGAAAGACTTGGGTGAATCCCCCCCCCTCCTAGGTTACTTACCCGTCTCTAAGGGGAGACGGCTAGCAGCTAGAGCGGGCAAGGACCAACAAAGACTATCTAATAATACCCCAAACTCTATATAATATATTCTACTCTCTATGTTTCTCCATATTCCCAGCACACAAACAATGATTAATATATGTATGTACCATGCAACACTCTAAATACACACACACACACATTTTATCGAGTTATTACGATATAATACGAATATCCAGAATAGCCGTTAGTCTAATCATAAATCCTTCTTTTGCTTAGATTCCACAATTCCGCAAATATATATTAAAGTCGTGTTTAGTCGAGTCAATTACGTTTACCGCGATTTCCCCCTCAGCCTCTAGGATTATAGCGATAGCACTAGCGATAAGTCTCACACACCGATTGACATGGCACCGATAAGAGAGAGAGAGAGAGTGTATCGATAACCTTTACGAGTAACGCCGGCCGAATGCAGCCCTGTCCCCCTTTGGGCCACCTTCGCCGGTAACTTGGCCCGGTTAGCCGTGGCTCCGGCTACCGGGGAAGCCCGAAGAGGGTTGTTTGGACACCATTTTAAGGGGGACAGCGTACGCATTCCGCCATTTCCGCTTCCGCTGCGGGTAATTATGTTTTGGATTTCACAGAAACAAAACACACACACCTGACACAAGGACAACACTTACACACACACACACACATCGTAGGCTGCCGCAGGTGGTGTCGAAGTGCAGGAAGCGGCGATTGGGATTCCGGTTAGCGGGTTTCCGGCCAATACGCCCCAACCAGAGGTGCCCCCCAAATAGGAGAACCTGGGTCCAAAATCGCAGCACAGCCCACCGCCTGCGGCATCTGATGGATGCAACAGCTGCGGTCAGCAGGATATATGGCAGTGCTATATATTATTTGGAATTTATTCATTATTTTTAAGGAAGAAAAATAATATTTATATTGTGATATTAAATAATTCAAGTCGAAAGATTCCTTTCTTGTATTTGATTTTTATTTAATTTTATTTAGGGGATTTTTCAGTTAAAAGATAAAAAAGAAAGGGGTTTAGTGTAGAAAAAAAACTATTATCCACCATAATGTGTTTATTTAATTTATTTTAGTATATTTAAATACTTAACAACGTTAATATTTTATTATTAATATTAAAAAAATAGAAATAGCAAAAGTATTTATTAATTCATTATTTAATCATTAATTGTATTAGTAAATACTGTTTTTAGTGACGTCTAGGATTGAATTTAATGTAATTTCTAATTTAGTTTATATACTATTAAAACTCCTAATTTACTGGTTATATTATTCATTTTAGTAAAATTTCCTACTAGGTGAACTATTCTATATATTTATTAAATTAAAATTTCGAATTTTCTATGTATTTTTTAAATCCTAAAATTTATTTTTTAAATCTTAAAAATTAAATAAAAATGGCACTGTTTTATAAAGATCAACCGCAGCTGAAAATCCATATGCAGTAGAGCAGAGTCGAGTAAGAAATATTTAGCAAATGACAATCTAGACAATTTAGCAAATTTGCTAACCCCTTTAAACCCTAAACAAAAGAAAATATATAAGAAAATAAGACAAAAATTATAAGGAAACACATTCAAGAGGCGAATATATCAGTGGTTCATTTTCGACAAATGCTTTTTTTTTTCTACTAAGCACTAAGCTAAAATACTCAAAGATGAAATTGTAGTCGAAGGATTTAGGCGGATTTTAGTTGGATTTAAAGTCTAGACAAGCTAAAGGTGAAGGATGAATGCTAAATAAATGCTAAATGCAAATGCTAAATGCTAATCTTAAAAAAGATATATATATGAAGAGTGCGGAAAAGGGCTAGCAGAGTGCTTGAGTTGGCACTTTCACAGCTGTTCGGAGAACGACCGGGTCCAAGCCAAACTAAGGATATATTTTCGTGCATTTTGTAGTTGAGTGGAGAGAGAGAGTGAGAAGGAGTTAAGGAGTTGAGGAGAGGAAAGCCCACACTCACACACACACACACTTAAACATACAACAATAAGGACACACTGATACCAGAGTACACAGAGAAAACACAAAGTGGCGGCAATTACTGCATGATGTGTATATATATATAGAAGGGACACACGCTAGAGAAGCTATGTATGTATATACATAACACATATATATATATATATATATATACATAGCCATATAGACATAGACATATACATATATATATATTTTTTTCGAATCGTTTAAGTGCAACTTTTGAACAAAATATGGAGAAAATGAAACGCAAGTCTTATGAAAATTCTAGCACGTAAGGCAACCGACAAAAAAAAAACCGAGGAAAAATTGTAAAGGTCAAGATACAGATACGAGATACAAACGAGAACGGAAAAGCAAGAAGCAGATGCAAACAGATATACCTAATAACAATGCCTAACTGTATGAGTAACTATACTATATATACATATACTAAATATATGGATAAAGCCCAATAAAGGATATATATATGTACAAGTTAATTATTTATTTACAGCAGGACTGCCCAAGCGAAGCGCCTCCGTCCTCGGAGAGAATATTTTCACGAGAGAGCAATATGAAGAAAGAGAGAAAAACGGAAACCGAACGCTTGAGAGCGGAGCGCTTGGGTTGGACATGCCTCAGTCACATCCTTGTAAATAGCACGAGTCCTTATCTTAGTTTTAATTTTTCTGACGGATTCAGAGCTTACACACACACACACTCTTCTAGGGTCTCTGAAGCCGCAACTTTGGACAGACATCGAAGCGAAAGACATACAGATACTCCCCAGATACTCCAAACATATATACATATATATATTTAATGATAAACTTACGCAAGTCTGAAAGTATTTCTATCGAAGAGTTCTAAACTGCTTAACTGTAAATTGTACATACTTGAATATATATCCATTATGCGTAGCTATAGCTTCGTGCTTCGGAATCCTACATCCAGCCGGAATCCTATATCCACTGAGAAGCACTGTAAGATACAGCCCCAGTCCCCCTGACTATACATATTTCCACAATATATATATATGAATAATATATCTTGATTACTTTTTTTTTTGGTTTAGTCACTAAGCATAGACTTAGCGGTTAAATGAGCAACATGAAAATTACTAAGTACGATATGCACTGCAAGCACTGAGGAATTTGATTCAATTTTACTTAAGATTAACGAGAAGAGAAATTGAAATAGCATTTAGCAAAAACCCAAAAAAATATGTGTAACGGAAATCTCCAATACCATCGAATTAATCGATATAAATTACGAGAAACTATTAAATTTAAAATTACATTTTTCGAGACACACTTCGGAAGACTCCAAAAACGGAAACGAAAACTGGATTCGCTTGAGGCAATTTGTGACGGGAAAGTCGAGAACGTTGAGCATCTGGATTGGCTATGCTGCATTCGTATGAACACACACACACCGCACCCCACACACACCTCACACACACGGACTCGCGACTAATTAACCTTGTATAGTTGTACATTAGCCTGTAGCTCCATTTGCATCGATCTCTCAAAAATCCATAGATGAAAAACCAAAACGCTATTCTATTTCTCAAACCACACAAAAATTGTAACTTTCGAAAGGGCCAAAAAATATGCCTCCAGCTCGCCTGAGTTCTTTCTGTCCCTGCAACTGCGAATCATTGTAACAAATATATATATATATTTACATATATAAATTATGTAAGGAGATCACATCCTACGCTAGCTAATCCTAAATATTTGACAACCGATCATCATCCACGAAATTGCTTATAATGTACATTTTCTGACTTATGAGGAAATAAATTTTTTTTTGGTATTTCAAACTCAATTTTGATTGTGTTTTCCATGTGTTGGGTTTGGGTTTGGATTGAGAGAGCGAACTACTTGCCACCTGACTTTTTTTGCAATTGCATACTTTTGGGCTTCGATTGTTTCCGGTTAAGATGAAGAAGTAACTCTGAAGCGAGTTTAAATCGAGGAATGCACTCTTTTCCTAGGTTTCTTCAATATAGTTTCGCCATATTGTTATTTAAATTGCTTGTAAAAATTAAATACAAAAATTAATAATAATTAATTAATTAAATCCATAATGAGAAGATCATTTTGTAAATTCTTTTTTTAATTGTAAATCCATCTAAATATGCTAAGGAAAACCCCTTACCACTGTCAGTGGCCTTCGCATACTTTTGGGCAGGATACTTTATAGTGAATCATGGGCTCTTGAGATCGATCTTTATAGAGATTATTCGATTTCAGCTACCAACAAGTGAAATAAAACGGAAATAGGCATAACTCATGGGAATGGTGAGAGAGTCAATCATTTCTTTATAAATTTCCTCGAACTTGAAATTGAATAATGGTGTTAATCTTTAGAATTAACTGTGACAAATATCTGAGATATTTTAAAATGTGTGAAATATTTATAAATATACGTATATGAAATAAATAGCATTAAATATATATATGAAATATTAAAATAGTTGATATTTATCACATTTATATACAATATTTAATAATTATCTACTGAAACTACCCAATTTTTACCAGCTTAATGTACTCCACTTTACTTGTATTTAAATATATTGTTCGTGAGTTAAACTAGTTTATCCTAGACTTTCGTTAGCCCAAAAATCTGTCTAGCTTGTCCCACTGTGGAGAGGAAAGCCCCGGCGAGTGACAGAGAGCGTTGAACGTGAGCGTTGAGCGGTGAATGGTGAGCGGAGAGCGGAGGAGAGCGTTTAGAAAGCGGCGGCAACCGGCGATTGCAATTGCGATTGCAGAGCAGTGAGCGACGACCTGGCTGAGAGCGTTAACTGGGGAGCGTGGAGCACGGAGCACGGAGCACGGAGCTCATAGCTCGGAGCCAACAGACAAAAGCCAAGAGTCCGAGTCAGTAAGCGGCGCAGACTCGTCGAGTTCGGTTCGTCACTTGATAAAATCAGACAAAAAAACTAACTCAAAAGAGAGGTGCGCGTGCGGCTTAAACGATCTTACCACTTAAAGTACTTTTTTTTTGTTTTTGTTTTCGGTTTTTTTTTTTGTATAGCCTCATCTGCCGCTTTGCTGGCCAGTGTTACACTTGTCGCACGTAATCGTGCTGGCAGTTACGCCTCAGAAAGCAGCCGAAACACACGGCCAGCAGATACAAGATACAAAAGTATCTGAGGCACTCATTTCCATGCGTTACGCTCAGCTGCATCGCCGTGTGTGTGCCCGTGTGTGCGAGTGTGTGTCCAGCTTAGCTAACAAATTGGTTAGATAAATTAAGCAAAAACTGTGAAATTCGCAAACATAAAAAATTAAGAAAGAAAGAAAAACAAAAATTATACGAAAGCCAACGAACAAACGAAGAAAAAGTCAGCAACCGAAATTGAAAGTAAAAAAAAAGAGTAAACAGTGCGGCGCAAGGAGAAGTAAATGCATGATCTGTAAATAAAAATAATGAGTACATAAAGCAAAAATAAAATACCACAATTGTCCGTCCCAGTCATGTCTTTTTTTGTTCAACACATGAAATAAATCTACAAGAGAAACTACCTAGTTTTGTTTTTTGTCAGTGCATGAAGAAATAAAATAAAATTTATAGAATTTAAAGCTATAAAAACATAAAAAATAATATACAAATACATGAAAGACAATCTGCATCATCATTACTGTAACGTACAGAGAGCTTAGGAACACCGCCCCTTGTGGCTGGCCAAAATATGTCACAATTTCGCGATAATTCATGGGTGAGTTGCATCGATCGAGTTGAGTTTCGGCCTGGAGACTAGACTTGCCACTAATTGCCACCGACTAACCAGCACCAGCACCAGCACCAGCACCAGCACTAAATGCAATAACAACAGCACTATCCCCAAGATACACTCTACACTCGCACTCTATCTCGCCCATCTGCTGCACTCCTGCACCCGAACTAACGCTGTCACAATCGCATATTACAAAGGCACATATATACATATGTTTGTGTGCAGATACCAAAGATCAGGCGGCCAACTTAATTGGTCCAAATCGTTAATTAACCTGTGTGGCCATCTGTAACCCGATTGGCCAAGTGGCCCCTTGCATCTCGTTCGAGATGACCCGATTTTTCGTTCGAGTCGAATTTCGCAGCTCAGCAAGTGCGATCCATCGATTGGCAAATACACTGAAAGCTAAAGGGGGGGATTTTTTTTATAAAGCAGGGGATCAATAATGGAGTAAAAGTAGTAAAGTAAAAGGAGCTCAGATTGGAGATTAATGTAGGTACTTTATAAATTTGTAACTGATTGTAAATCTTTCTCAAAATTAACTTCTTGAATTACATTTTACAACAAATTAGGTATTGAGCTAGAATTAATTATAGTAAAACTATTAAATTTAATTAGCATTCAAATTACCTTTTCTTCTTTATAAAAATTTATAAATAGCATTAAATTCTTTTAGGTAAAGTCTATGTTGATTTTCTGTGCTTAAACCCAACTTTCAATAATTATTATTAATAGAAAGAGGAGTTTTTGAGCTATAAGAAAATATTTTAATATTCCATATTATGTGCAGATCAAAAATGTATTTATTTACATATTTATTCATACCTCAAACAATTCAAAATTTAATAAAAACACCAATTACCACATTCAAGAGGTTCCCCAACTTTTGTATCTTTTAAGCAATCACACTCATAGTCCCTTCAAAATTTCAGATCAAATTGAATCTTTGTTATTTTTTCTTCGTTAGAATTTTTCCCAGTGCACCCGACTGAAAATTGTCTTTAGAGCGAGAATTTTGACGACTTGAGAAGAAGCAGCTTCTCGGCTCCTCGGGCACATGCATCGAGAAAAGTTCGCTTTATCACCGTGGCAACGGTGTCGAGGTCACTGGAAGCGAACCTAATCACAGTTCGGCGCTAATCTGCGCCTGTTTTATGGGAGCGAACGAAAGTCGAACAGTTTTTGCATAAATTTAAATTTAAATTCAATTTTTTAGCGGGTCAATCGATTGGGTCTGCCGTGTAACCTGTTTATTTGCGCCGATTTATCTCAAAAAAAACACCCTCAAATAACATAAATCTGTTGTTTTAGCTTGGAAAGAAATGCTCGGATTTAGTTTATTGGGAAATATCTTAAATAGTTGTTGAAACATTATGAAGTTGTCATTTTCGAAAGGGACAAAACCTAAATGAAACACAAGAAAGGAAGCTAAATTTGGGATGACGATGTTTATATACTTTTGCGTGAAAATTGATTATAAATTTGCCAAAAATGTATTAATTTAATTCGGAAAACTTTTTAGTGCTAGTTTTTATTTGGTTGAGATGTTTGAATTTTGAAATTTGTTTTTTTTCTGTGAATTTTTGAGAATTTTGACGATGTAACCTGACCCTTAACAAATTTAAAAAAAATTGAGTAATTTTTGTATCCCAAACATGGCTAGATCAACTCGGCTGTTAATGCTGATCAAGAGTATATACGATTTATGGGGTCGAAAATGTCTCTTTCACTTCATAATTCATAATTTTTAAGTCCCTGGTAAAGATATTTCTTGGACTTCTCTTTAAAATTTTTAAGCTACTTGAGACCTAAGTTTTTTTTTCAAGTTATAATAATTTATTTATTTTAGTTACTTCTCCCTTTGTAAATTATCTGTAGAAGTAATATATTTATTTATTTCTTATACATTTTCATCAGCATTCAAGCTCTCGAAGTACTCCAAGTATCTAGTAAATTAACCCAGAAATGTCTTAGCCCCGGGACACAACACACCTACATTTTTCTAGAAATCTCGAAAGACAGTTTCCACAGGCGATCTAGATCACACACTGCAACTGAAGGTCGCCGGCACTTTCTTTTTCTCAATTTTCAAACAAACGAAAAGAAATCAAAAGAAGTCTGGGTACTGCAAAAAAAACTTCTTAAGGCATTAGGAAAATTTTTGTATAAATAAAAAATTTCAGCATGAAAATGTATATTTAAATATCTTTAATTAAAGTTACTATAAAGCAATATATATTTCTGGTATATACAGAAGATAATGTTTTAAATGATCATCAAATATATTTATTAAAGTTCTTCTTTAATTATTTATTTAGCCATAATTGAGCAATCCATTGCAAGCAAATTTGTTTTTCAGTAAATAATTATTCAAACTACAAAGTAACTTTAGACAGAATGATTAAGTAACTTTTCTTTGTTAACATTCATTCTACTAGAGTTTTTTTGTTTTTCAAATTTGGGAATAGAATTGTTTAGAACTTTTATGTTTGATATCTCTGTTGTAATCGCATTTTGATCCATTTAAATGAGCAGCATTTTGGTGACTCCCACTCCTTCTCCTCGGACGCTCCCAGACAGAAATTACAAACGTAGAAGTAAAAATAACAAAATAATAATAACAAAATAAGGAAAACCAGTTGGCCCAAACCCAAGACGATTGCGCAAATGTCGTGACTGACGTCGTGGCTTTAACGATTATCTGCTTCTGGGGACTCGCGACGCGATCCGCGAGATGCGATCTGTAAGATGCGAGATGCAAGATGCGCAGGTGCAGCTGCAATCTGGAAAGGAAACCCGCTTCCTGGTCTTTTGGCTTCAAGTTCAATTACGGCAAATTGTCGTGGAGGCATTGGCCATGGCCCCCTACATATACACCTCTCTTTATATATATATATGTATCTTCATATATATATATTTACAGTGTGTACTATAATGGTCATCAGCAACTTTCACTCAATGACGACGACGGCGATGACGCTGCGAAGCCTCCTGCACATTTTGTCATCGCTTCTCAGTTTTTTTTTTAAGTTTTTCATGTGGGAAAATCTCTCGCCTCTGCAGACATCCAAAAAACAAAAACAAAAAAAAAACTAAACGTTGGGGAAGTTGTGTGTGGAGGTTTTCAGTTTTGTTTTTTTATGGAAGCTGCAGACGCCGCTGCCTCTTTTTTTTGGGCAGACATTGCAAAATAATTTCCACAACGTGTTGGAGGCCGTCAACGACAATGAACTTTTAATTACCCCCAAAGACTCGTTTCGCAAAAGAAACAGCAAAAAAGTATATGTAAAGAGAGTTTCGGGGAAAGACTCAACTTCACTCATTCAAATGAGGTTCACGGAAGGAGAAATATGAACATTTTCGCAGGAGGAAAGCCTCCGCCGTCCGTGATCATATGCAATTTAATGCCTGCCCAATTTGCTGCGGAACAATTGGCTCTTTGTTGCGGAAAACCTTCTCCTAAAGAAAAAAACTCCTCCTTCTCCTTTGCCCGCCCGAAGAAAACAGATTAGATTTCAATTGAAGATTTGCCTGGGATTTCGGGCCCGAAAGGCAGTTGGGAAAAACTGGTTAGCCAAATTATGAATAAGTGTGCAGTTAGTACGTTTTTCCGGCTAATTCCTAATCGAATGATTGGCAACTGCAATGATTGCAGATGCAGATACAGATACAGCTACAGATACAGATACATATACAGATACTTTCCCCAGGCTTTCTTTAAGTCTTTAAAGGGTTGGTAATATGCATTTTTTCTTTTTGTTTTTGTTTAAGAAAAATATTAGAAGCTTATGAAAATATATGTACTGACATAATTGACATTATTTAAACTTATTAAAAATTATATTCAAAAGTATTTGAACAATTTGTAAATATTATTTGTAGATATTTGTATTTTTGAAGATATTGCGCTTAATATCTTTACGAAAGTGTAAAATTGTATATGACGACATTTGTAATATCCAAAATTATGGTTTTTAATGTCGGATTAAAATCAAAAAAGCAAGAAAGAAAGCTAACATTGGAAAACCGAAGTTTGTATACTCTTGCTTGGAAATTTATCATAACCAGGTCAAAAATTCATTAATTTCAATTCGGAAAGCTTTCACATGCTAGTTTTTATTAGTTTGAAAAACCAGCATTACAAATTTTAAATTTATAAAATTTTAATTATACGTGAATTTGTGAGAATTTTTGAATTTTAACCCTTATAAAATTTCGACAAAATGAATCGATTCTGCTGTTAATTCTGATCAAGAACATATATGCTTTATAGGGTCGGAAACGAATCCTTCACTGCAATGTAAGCTCCTGACTAAAATTATAAAAGCCCGCAAAAATATAATATGCGATACATTTTATTCAATATCAAAATGTTAAGTATAGAAAAAAATATCGCTTGAAATGTTACAATATCGAAATTATTTTAAAATATATTATGTATTTTTTTAAATATCGAAATTTGATATATCGAAGAATGATCGACTTATTTTGTTTTCTTCTTTTGGTGAATATATCCAAAAAATATTGTACACATTCACATATTTGCTTTTAACTCTAAAGAATAGGCTTTAAACAAAGCTTGGGATACCCATGACATATGGGCAAATCCCCAGAAAGGTCCACCGCGGCCAAAAAACTTAAACTTCTCTAAAATGTTTTTTTTCAATATTGTAACATTGGGAAATGGTCCAATTGATTCAGTTCGAAAGGCTTTACCATATTCTAAAACAAATTTCGATATATTCGAAAGCATATTCGCGAAAACGCGATTTTTCATTATTTTAATGAAAAACATCATAAAAATAGACCTGCTTTCTTTTTAAGAAATCTTCTAAAAGGATGCTTTTTGCTTTGACTTTTGTTTTCTAATATCACTAGAAGAATGCAAATAGTCAAAATAAAACGGATATATGATCTTCTAATTTACTTAAATATTAAAAAACAACACGCAAAGCATGATGGAACAAAGTGTAGCGTGCGACACGTAGCGTGCGACACAATGGGTTAACGGCTTTTCTAAAAATCCGTTAACATTATTAAGACCAAACGGTCGGATTTTGTCTTCTAATATTATTAACTTTCTTGAGGATATTATCTTTCATAGGGTTCATTTGCACTATTCGCTAAAAATTGCGTTTGAAATGAAAATTTTGAAACTAACTTCCACTTTGTGTAGCGTGCGACACGTCACAATTTTATCAATTATTTTCAAAACAGTGACTCCAGTGAAATTAAACCTTATACCCTCCGAAAGTACTCTCAATTCACTATAAACAAATAACAAAAGTTTATGGTAAATCTTTAAACAAACCCCCCAAAAATTGATTTTCATTAGCTTAAATCGTGCGAATGTAGCGTGCGACACGTGGGATTTGCCCATATAAGGTAGAGATATTGTATCGATTTATCGTTATTTTTTACTATCATTCCTAGTAGATAAACATCTTAATTTAAAAAGCAACCTAGTAAAAATAAAACGGCAACAAAAACTATCTCCAAGCAAAGTCCTCTTTTTTTCAATACTCAATCAACCGAAAATATTGCTTAACGGTTACTTTAAACACCTGTCTTGCGAAAACAGTTAGTTAGCCAGATAATTAGCTAGAATTAAAAGAAAGTAAAAAATATATATACACGAAAATATGTATTTAAAAAAACCCAGCAACAAAGATTTCTTTTAATGTGTTTACTCGCACACTCGCGGCAGCTCCCTTCGAGGGGCTTATATAAGCGAGAGATACTGGGCAAGACTTAAACAAATTTCCAAGTACTCGCTCGTATCTTGCACATCATGAGATACATTTGTTATTGCCGCTTGTTACCGCTGACCAAACACAGAAATTGCTGGCTAAAAAAAAAAAAATAAAAAAGAAGCAAAATATGAAATTTTGCGACAATTAAACAGTGAAAGTCGCTAAAATGGATCGTTGTGGCATTAGCCATTATCCCCGACTTGTTATTATTGCCACTTTTTGCTGCTCTTTTTTTGTATTTGTATTTGTTTTTCTCTTTCTCAGTTGGCGATACGCCTTTGACAGATTTAATGAAAAAAATACAAAAACAAAAAAACTACGACCTGAGATGGCAAACTGTGTTAAAAATAATCATATTTTACTTTTTAGCTCTCTTTTCGCCTTTGTCTGCCGCGCTCTGCATTTTTAATTATATTTGTTCAGATTTTACGGCTGCCTTTTTCCGTTTTAACGAGTGTGCACACTAAAACTAAAACTAAAGCTAAAACTAAAGCCCCTACAAAGGTTGGACGCTGACCTTGAAGCGGCCTAAGACGTACAAACTTATTTTATACACAGTGAACACTCGATTAAAAGTGATTATTTATACTTTAATAGTTCAGGGGTACTAATTTATAGGATATTTCTGGCTGTTTCTATTTATTATCAACAAAAGAATGCCAAGAGTGCCCTTAAAATTCTCAAGTACAAATTTGGAGACATGATGTTAGTATTAAAAACTTTTATAAAGCTTCAAATATTTACTATTAAGTTCTAGATATTTAGTTTATCATCACAAATATTCCCATTTTTCTGTGTTAAAAAATTTGTTTAAAAATGTAATGCTAAATATAAATTAAAAATTTTATTACTTTTATTTTGAATATAAATCTATTTAAATAAATAGTAACGAAATCGAAAATTTAATGTTAATAATTCGTTTATATAAAATGCACATAGTTATAAGTATTTCCAAGTGGCATTATTTTTAATAAGCAAAAATGTGCACTTAAAATTCTCAAGTTCGAAATCTGTGGAATGCAGTTAAAAATGGAAAATATTTTGATTATCTAATTTTAGATAAAAACTTTAAATATAATCAATTTATTTTACTTTTCTGTGCTTGAAAACACATTTAAAAACTTTTTAAACTAAATTAAAATTATAAACAAACGTCTCTTTCAATTATTTGGTCACCAAATTGCATACTTTGAGAGTTCACTGTTTACCTATATAAATATATATTTGTTTTTCGTTGCTTTTCCATTTTTTCCTATTTTTTTGTTGTGGTGAAGATCAACAGGCCGAAAGTCTTTTTGGTTCCAGCCAAGTCACGTTCAATGCTATAACCCATATTAACCGCTCGTATGTGGGCCAGCATTAACGGTAATTGATTTTCAGCTCAGACTGTGACCGATTCGAGAAGCCAAAGAAGAAAACTCGAGACAGCAAAGCGAAAAGCGAAACAATAACAAAAACAATAAAAACAGAAAAACTGGTGGAAGGAAAAAAAAACACACACAACACAGAAGCACACACATAAAATTGGTAACAAAAACGTGCCCAGACTTGGGCTCTGGCCTAGGAGATCTGGCCTCGTTTAAATCGGCTGAACAAGAAAGGCAGCAAGACCGCGACAAGTGTATGTATCTCTCAGATACTTACAAAGGCCCCCCCCCCCAAGAAGAAGCAGAAGAATGTTCTCGTTTCACGTATCTCATTTTTCATTTCTCGATTTCTCGATTTCTCGGCTTCTCTCGGCATTTGGAAAGTATATTCAAATGCTTGAATGGTGTTTTCTCTTTTCCCTTTCTCCACACTCCACACACTATGAATTCGGAATTGATTTACCTCAAAAAATCTATGGTAAACTTGACCCATTTATGGAATAAACTTATTCCAAATCTATATATATATTTAAATGTTAGATAATTTAAGGCTTTATTGAGATATGGAGATAAAGCAGTTTAAACTGTATTTAAAGCAAATTTGCTACTAAAATTATAAACAAATCACTTTGTGTTACCAATATATCATATTTCTGTCAGCAGAACGAGGGCTCTGTAAACTAGTTTTAATGCAAAAATGTTGGCAGTTCGTTATAGAAACTGCATTTTAAGTCTACATTTATGTGACAATTAATGGCCAGTAGCTTAAGGCCTTATTTTATAAGCCATGAAGAGCCTTAGTTATGTTTTGCTTACGAATTAAAAATAAAAATATTTAAATAGAGAGAAAATGTGCATTATGGTATCAAAAATATACAATATATCGAGAGCGAATGCGAAATGGTATCGAAAAAAATGTAAAAATTGATATATCAAAATTAGAAATATCGAAAAATATCGATTCTTTTTTTAAAATTTTTTTTTTACGAACCGACAACACCGATTTAGGGCACATATTTTTATCGATACTAAAGTATCGATTTTTATATCTACTCAAATATAAGCATCAGCTTATAAAAATACAATATATTGAGAGCGAAGATAATACTGTTTTGATAAAAATTTTTAATTTATATATAAAGAAAAAATATCGAAAAAAATATGTAAATATCGATTTATCACAATATAAATATCTTTCTCAAACATAAAGAAATATTATAAACATAATTTGTTAACACCATTGTAGAAACAAACTGTTTTCAATATAAACAGAATATCGATCTATTAAAATATCGTTTTTTAAATCACGTCAAATATCAGCTTTGATATTTTCTGCCATCTCTAGGTTGTTTTTATTAAGAGAATTAAAACTTAATGATATTTCTCATAATAAAAATAAACAGCATCTCTATTCAAACCTTCGAAAAAGGGCTGGAAAAATAATAGTGTGAACATGCAAATGGGGCAAAAACAATTAATTTTGTAGGCTTTATATTAGGCAGCTGTATGAGAGCTTTCTTTAGGCTTTTTTACCCATTTTTCTCTAGTTTTTTTCCCCCTTTTTTGCACTAAAAAAAACCTCTAGCTTTCATTGAACAGAAAGGGAGTAACCGTGAAAAAACCCACGCAAGTTGGCTAGATTTTTCGCATTGAAATCGGGCCCCGGGCCCTGCTGTCATTACCATTCGCACACTCATCCTGACTTCTTCGCTGAATATATCACTGAATGCCACTAATTGTTGTTGTCGCCGGGTGATATATAGATAGATAGTTAGATAGATAAACAGAGAGAGAAAAACGAAAACAAGAGACGAGGTAGGAAAGAACGCAAATAAATTACAGCTGGAAATATATTTGTCATCGGAACTGAACCTAGTGACTAAGTCGCAGCGGGGCGTGGCCATTGGCCCCTTAGTCACTTTATATGGACTTTTGTGGAGCAACGACACTCCGCTGACACTGACCTACAATTGGAAATAAGAAAAGCAGAAGTAAACACAAAATAGAAGCAATTTTCCATGCTCCGTGGAATGCGAAGGTGGCGAAATGCATTCTGATAAGGCAATTTCGCAAAGAGCGCTGATAAGCGATAAGGAAGTCGGCCGAAAATAAGTCGACGCCAAAACAAAAGATCGTAAAAGTATATATACCGAATATTATTTGGTCACAAACTCAAAGAATTTCCGTGAATGCAACAAATGAGTTTTCAAAATCAAACCATAAATTTATAAATGAATAAATAAGATTACTCTTCTGGGTAAATCTTGGCAAGAAATCACCTAGAAAATATTTGGTATAAATTATCTCAATCAATTTTCTGAATACACGGATAATTGGGCTTGCATTGAAATAGTGCTTAGTTTTATTTTTTAGAGCAAACATATTAAGTGCCTCAATATCAGGCATTTGCAGCATTGAATGAGTTGTGTTAACAATGGCCAGATAATTGTTGTTAGTGCAACAAGGCTATATGCTAACAATGGCAACTTCGGTTCGCTTTAATTCAATTGAAATAAATGGGAATGTGTAGTGGGGATGAGCTGAAGGTCTAACATCAAGTGTGGGTTTTAATTGTGGTCTCTATACTAGAGATTATGTATTATCTATTTGTATCATCAAGTAATTTTTTAATTAATTAATAACTTACATTTTTGGGAAGACTGCTTTCTTCCAATTATATTTTTATTAATTTCCAAGTAAAGAGCAAACCTAAAATAGAAAATTTTACCATTAATTAAATTTCTCCTTAAAATTAAAAACAAAAAATAATTCACTTTTATGGCCAAAAAATGCACTCACCTTTGAGGCTTTTGAACCATTGTCAGTACCATAAAAAAGCAGATATAAAATTTGGACAGAGCCACTTCCTTTGGGCACACGCAGCGTATACTTGATACGTATACTTAATACGTATACTTGATATGCCAAGTTAATTATTAGCAGTTATTTCACTGTAATTGGCCGCTGGTCGTTGTCGTTCTCCTTGTGCCACTGTCTTGGCGACAGTTCACTGAACTTGAGCCCCGATAATATGCCATAATAATGCCAATCGATTGTGCGTTTGCCAGCCAGTCTCCTGATTCGACAGGTGCAAGTGCACAGGTGGGTGTTGGCCTAATCGGACGCTTCCTTCTCGACTGCATTTCATTGACGCATCGCATTGTGAATGGGCTGTGGAGCGTGTAACGAATTCAGCGAATTCAGCTTATTACAAATGGCATCCAAAGCGAGGGGTGGCTGAAGAGTAAATAAAGGGGGAAATTATATCTATTAAATCAGATCCAATTTATATATTTACAAATTTAAGTCAGAGAATTAGAGCATCATATATATTACAGTTAATGAAGGGATATAAATATATAAATTCCTCCTTAAATATATAAATGTATACGTATACTTAATATTTCTTAAAATTACTGCTCGCAAATATACATATATATATTTCTCTTCCATTTAAAAAGCTATAAACAATATCTCTCCAAGCCCTCTCATATGCTAATCTTCATGAAAGGCAATATTATATTTACCTTCCCATAAAAATGCCAAGAAACTCCACCCATTTCAAGTTCAACCCATCCAAAATAGGGGAACGTCGCAATTTGGTTTGCTTATTTATAGCTTCTCAGGTTGCTCCAATTGTCTCGCGACTTGCTGCGACTTTAGTTTAGAAATATATAGAACTCTCCTTAATTTTACTTAAACAGAAGCAGGTTTTTAGAGTTTTTTATTTCGCTTTAGCAACACACTCGAGACCTTGGCCAGTTTTATTCCAGTTCTTGGGCAAGAGACTCTTCCGACTTGTCGCCGGTTAACTTGTGTGGCAACCTCCTCGAATATCCGCCAGTTTGGTTCCGCATTCAGCCTGTTTTTTTTTCGTTTCGAGGGAGGGGAGTCCAATCTAGGCTTTGGTTTCCCATTTATCCATTGCTCAAGCCACCATTTTTCTAGGGCCATCGGAAGTGCAGTGTATTTGATCATTGTTTTTGCTAGACTCAGTTACTGGTTAGACTTGTTCTACGCCAAAACAAGTGGACTTTCTTTCGGCAATCGACCCGCAGAATCGAGTTTTTCTGGCTGCCGCTGGCCCACTTCGTACTCGATACTCAGGCGGTACCATCTATATGTACATGTGTGTGCAACCAATGGGGCGTATGCGCAATGCCGGTGTAGCAATTGTCGGTGATTTGCCAGTACGATCAAAGCACTTGCAGTGCACAACGAGAAAGGAAAGATCTGAGAAATATATTATATTAATTATATATAAAATAAAACAATTGTTTAACTTGGGGAACAAAATTTAAAATAAATAATTACATAAAATGCTACTGTTTAAAAGTAAAAGGAAATTAAATGAAGATCGAACTTAATAAAAAAGAAATTTAGTTGAGTATTTCCTAAGTATACATCTTGATATATATGTTTCATTTTTAATTTAAAAAATTACAAGTAACATCTTATCAAAGTTTATTAATTCCGTTTTAAGTTAACAAAATGCAAATATTTTCCCCTCAGTGCAACATTTATTTACTGTCATTACCAGCTACTTAGTTCAATGGTTTTATCTACAGACATTGACTTGGCTGGCGGCTTCGGTCATGTGTCTATATATAGACAGTAAAGTAGACCCGGTGCATTAACGCGCCTTGAATCATCCTCACCTGAAGCTAGGCAGCTTGCTTTTCCTTGTCTTGTGGGCACTTTTTTATATATATTTATTTAGTTTCCCCGCTGCCGGAAGTTGGCAGAGCCATAGCCATAGTTTTTTCGGACTTTGGGAATTCGTGATCATATATGGGCATGCCGTCACGTAGTTAATAGAAAGTGGACAGGCCCAAACCCAAACAAACCATCCCATTTCACCATTTCTAAGCATATACCATATCTATGTGTGTAATTGCATACAGTTGCGGTCGAAATTAATGGCACTGCGAATCAACGTTGAAGTTTCGCCTCAAAAATGATTAACTGAAATGTGAAAAACTAATTGTAGACGTAATAAAAAGTGTATGCATTGCTATTTGGGGGTTTCTATTAATGATTGTCTTTTATTTAAGTATTTTTATGCATTAATTGAAGTTTCTTGAGGCTGAGGTAGATTTGGGTAAATAATAGGATATATAGTTTACATTCAAGGCTCAGAATCTATACAATCTTTTCTTTGAACCTCTCCAAGACCTCATGAATTTCGAACATGGCGACCGTGAATCTAAGATACTATTCTCTTTTTTTTACTAAATCATTACTCGGTAGCTTTTGTTTTTGTTATTGTTGAGTGCTTTAATTCATCGCATATTTTTAGGAGTTGATTCATTATGGAACATTTCATTGGATCAGGTTTCTGTTTATATTTAAGACGCATTCGATTAGATAATACCCTAACATTATTATAACAATTGCCCCATCGCGCACAAGCCCCGTTCTCATTGCCCCCCGCCTTGCCTCTCTGTGTCTATATGTATTTCTACCTATAACTATATATCAAATATATATATAAATCTCTGTCTCTGGGGGAAAAAGCTGGCTAATGCCCGGTCCTACGGAGTCCTGAAGAGTCTGCGCTGCTCGGCGCGGTATGCCAAGGCCAAGTCCAAGTCGGCCATTAATCTGAATGCCCATCTGAAGAAACAGCAGAAGCTGGAAGCCCAGGAAGCGGAGACCGAGAAGAATCAGAATCAGAATCAGAGTCAGCGGAAGAATCAAAGCGAGAACGGTAGCGAGAAGAGAAGGCTGCGCAAGAGCCTGAGTGAGGATCAGCCGATCTATGCGAACTTGGAGGAGGTGCGTCCGATCGAACTGAATCTTGGGACCGAAGACGATGCGCTAATGGGTAATGCTCAGGTAAGATCGCACCCGATCTCCGGCTTCATCTGCATCCCACACATCCACGATCCAACGATCCGCGAAACAATACCGAACTAAACAGATCCCATATATTGCATATATATGTGTATGAACGATCGGTGACATCAACCCATTGGAGCGTTTAACTCATTTGTTTAGCAACACAATTGAGATCTGCCATCGAAATTAAATTTATTATGTGTCTGCCCCTGCCCCTGCCCCTGCCCCTGCCGCCCCCATAACCCCCACATAGCGGTGTGAATTGATTGCGATTGTTAAACCCGTTTCACCGGCGGTATTTAGCAGCCAAGTGCAAGTTGTATGTAAATAAAAAAACGCAACAAAAAACTAAACATATAGAAAGATAGCTACAGGTAATGAGTACTAAGTAAAGGAAAAAAAAATCCAAGGCAAAACGGAAGCCGAAAGACTCGACACAATTGATTATTTCAAACTAAAAGGCAAACACACTCGCCAATCTATCGGCTTAAATAAACAGTCTTGACTTTTAAAAGGAAGCTCTTTTAAAAAGATAATTCTACAAAGAAATTCTTTAAACATTATAATTTTAATAATAAATACCTTAGCTTTCTTAATTTCATAAATTTTTACGAATTAGTTATAATGATAAATGAATAAATTTGCACCATAATGGACTAAAATATAAATTAAAAATTATATATCATTAGAAATATTGCGATATATATAAAAATATAATTGTAACTTGAATATTGAAATTTTAAATATCAATATCAAATTATTAAAATATCATTTTATCCAAAAATATGTCAACTATTTTATTTAATTTTTTCGATAATATTGGTCTGATATATCAAAGAGAATAACGGTTTATAATTCATATGTTAAATAAAAAATTGGTGTATAAATGGAATTCCACATCAAATATGAATACTAATAATATAAATATAAATTAATACTAATGTATTTTGTGGAAAAAAAAACATGGTACGATTCATTTTGAATAAGCCTATATATTAAATTTTAATAATTTTAATTTTAATTTTCAAAGATTTAAAGCAAAACTCTGAACAAAAATAAAAGGTATTTTCAAAAAATTCAACTGACAACGAACAAAGCAACCTGGTGTGAAACTTGTCTATGTCAGAAAAAAAAGGTGTAAATTCAGGCTAATGCTTGTATATTGGTTTTGGTATTGGCTAAAGCTGTAGATATAGTAAGCTTTGAGTTTTCAGATCTTTCGCTCCTCGGTGCCAGTTTTAAGACCTATAACTATTGTTCTTTCCAAAGGTTTAAGTTGCTCCATTTAATTTCAATCACTCATTAACCAAAATTAAATATATTATCTTTTAATTTGTGTCTAAAATCGAATTTCATATTTGTTTCCTTTACAGGTAAGCTGGTTTCATAATTGTTTTTCGAGTATTTTTGCACCTCCGCCTAATGACCACAGACAACAACGACAATGACAAGTAAGTTTCAGTTTTACAATAGTTTGTCTATGCAGGTATTTCAGCTCCCCAAGATGCATCTCATAAATGTCACAACACGGGTTAATTTACATTTTTCAAACGCCAAAAAAATTACAAAAAAAAAAACAAACAAGATACAAGATACAAGATACTTGTTGCCGGCGAGGAAAACCCGAAGTACGGGTTTTGTATGCCGGCGAATGTCGGTCAAGCGGCAAGTGCAGCAGCAGCGGCTGCTTCGCGCGCCGTTCGTGTCGTGTGAACGGTTTCCAGCGATTCCGATTCCTATTCCGATTATAATCACCATCACATCACCCAGGCTGGCTGCATAAATCGCATCTGAAGCGCATGCCCATGGTTATAGTTATGCAACCGGGATCCGGAGATCCGAAGATCCAGCGATCCAGCGATCCAACGATCCGGCGACCATAATACCGGTACTTGTCAACGGCAGTCAGCGTCGCCGTCTCCTCACTCAGCACGTGCATTTAGCTATTTAGCTGCTTAAATTTATTGTATCACTCCACGGACGGAGCCGATGGTGCACAGTGGAGCAAATTCGTATGAAAAGTGATGCCACAAAAATCAGAAAACTTTGGGAGCAGCTTTATAAGCTTTGAGTTTGCAATTGGATCATAGAATTGAATCGGAATTCAATCATAACTTTGTGAAAAATGGATTAATTTCAATTCGGAAAGATTTTCCTTAATGACTTTAACTATATAAAAGTATCTCAAAGAAGACCAACAAGTGGATTAATATGGAATTAATTGTTTTAAATACATATGTGTAAATAAGATAAAAAATGAAGTGTATTTTGAATAAAATAACAAACAACAAAATAAAGAAAATGCATAAAAAAAACATAAACAACACAGCTGCTATTTTAGATTTATCAAGAAGTATCTTATAGAAGTCAATGCAAACCAGACTGAACATTAAATATTCAGAATAATACATTTGGGGATACATTTTGTTTTAAACATAATAAACCTGCCGATAAATGTTATAATAATATAAAAGCATGCATATTAATAGTACTTCAAATATACAATGTTATTTATATTTGTACTTGATACACACTTCATGCAAGATCTCCATGCTCTCCACTAATTTCTTCCTCTGGAGCCAATTACCAATTAAGTATTTAATTAATTAATTATGCCGCTGATCGATCGAGGCCCACTGTGCAACGGTACATTGGCAGGCCAATCAGCGAGTACCGTACCGCTTTGCATGCTGTGCAGACGTCGCGACGGCTGCGCTAGTACCGTAATGCCGTCGCCGTCTGCGTCGGCGTCTGCGTCATCGCAGCGGTCCATTCAAATATTTGGCCTACGCATTGCTGTCCACAATAATAACAAAACCAAAACGAAAACAAAAACAAAGCAGCAGGAGCGAGTGGAGAGCCAGAACAGGTGCAGCGCAGCATCCAGGAAGAGGCAGAGAGGCAGAGCTCAGCTCAGCTCTCCTGCTTCGGCGCAGCGAGCGATGCACTGCTGCGCATGCTCCAAGCGCTCTTTCCAGCCATCTCTCTTTTTCTCTCGCTCTCTGCTCCCCTTTGCTTCTGCATTCTTTCCTACTGCTTTTTATCTCTAGCTCTGCCTTGCACTTGCTGCACTGCACTGCACAGTGGGGCGGATATGCATTACTCTGGGGTAAAAAGTGACCTTTAGATGTACATTTATAATTAATATAAATAAATACACAAAAATTAAAAAAAAATAAACTTTAAACTTTGATATTTTAATTATATATCAATTAAAACATTTTTTGGGAAATCCAACTAAGTAATTTTATTAATTATAATATTATTATAGTACAAATAATTATTTTGGAGAGTTTTAGAAAAGGAGTTCAATTCATTATGTATTTACCTAACTAAAATAAATCAAATGATAAACTGTTTTAATATTGCATAAGAAAATTTTATAGTAAAAGTAATTTGCATAATATACAAATATGATTTGAGTTTATTTGAATGAGGTTTTAGAAATTGAAAAACCTTCTAAAAATGCAATTCTTTTAAAATTTTTGTTTCAATATTTTTTCAACTTTTAATATTTATGAAAATTAGAATATAGTTAATATTACTTTTTTGTGTACCATTAATATTTATCATTTTTCTTTGTATTCATTTTTGAGAGCAACCCCACTGTGCGCTGCTGCTGCCGCTTCCACAGCCTCTGTCGGCGTTGGCGCGCTGCGTTCTGGCAGAGCTCCCACCGGCGGCACATCAGTCTGCTGCCGCGCGTTGTGCCCCGTCGACGTCGCTGTTGTGATCCGTTCTAAATTTAGTCGCCGACGCCGACGTCGCGCGTTTGCTGTAAATGTCGCCGCTGCCGCCGTAGACAAATAACAATAATAATAATAGTAATAATAATAATTGCACTCATCATCTGAGTTTAGTTTATTTTCGGTAAATTCTGCACCAATTGTCCCATCTACACATATATCTTTGTATATATATGTGTCTATATTTTGTTGTTTGCATAACCGCAATACGAAATATCTAATTGTTTTTTTTTTTCTTTTTTCTGAGTGTGCGTGTGTGAAACGTGCGAATTAACAACAAAAATAACAACAGAATGCAGTGAATTAGGTTTTTGTTTTTTGATTGATTTCATTTGAAATTGAATGAGAATTATTTTCGTGTGACTTTTCAAATCCCTGCCGCTGAAAAAAAATGGAGCGATAAAAACAATCAAGTCTTTAACCGTTTTCAATTTCGATCAATTGGAATATTGGATAGAATTTTTCCTAGGATATCTTGGGCAGAGTTTTTGAAAACAGGTTTAAGGGATTTTTAAAACCATGTTCGAGTTTTATTTATATATCTAAGATACTATGTACACAAAGCACTGAGGCTATGAAATCTTTAAAAAAAGTTCTAAAATATGTATTACAAAATTTACATAGAAAAAGAACACCTTTTAAAGACATTTCGAATCCCTAGTGATCCGTTGAATATGTTTTTCTGGAATGACAAACTTAAATAATAATACAATGCCATAAAAATGGTTTTAAAAAAATTTTAAATCAGGATCGAATGAAATTTCTCGAATTATATTTGAAATCATAACATTTTCGCTATTTGTAGCTTACAAAATTCAATTCATATTCCAAAAAATTAAAATAATATTCAATCCTAAATCACAGTGAATTTAGAAAAACAGCGCTAAATAATTTTTGGAGCAACTGGCGCAGCCTCAGCAACCCCCTGCAACGGTTTTCTATTTTTCGTGTTTCGTTTCTGCATCTGCGAGATACAAAACTGACGCAAATGCATCGCGTAGATATATACACATATATCTCGCGTCTCTGTGTGTGTTTTTTCGAGCAAATCAAATAGTGTCTTTGGCGGGGGCCTTTATAGTTGGTGCGCTATCTGCCGGCCGACCTTGTTCGCCTCCTGTCGCTTCCAAAAATGAGCTCAAGTTTGTGCGCCGCGACAAGTGACAAACGCATCTGTCAGATGCGCCGCAAAGATGTTTCTTCAGCTGCAATTAAATGGGCGAATTTACGTTGGCAACACAGACTTCCATGAAATGAACCAAATAACCGAAAAAGCAGTCTAAACAAAACTTTGAAAATGTGCCAATTATTTTTGTACAATTCCCAAATAGAACACAATAAAAACCATAGTCGATGATGTCTACACGCATCCACATACATATATGTATATTTCGTTCCAATGTCTGTATATATCCCCCAAAAAAAAAATATATATGTATATATTTATAGATATTATGTGATCTTTACATGACCGTTCGTTCGTTCGCTTTTGATGGTGCGAGTTCTTTGGTTTAGCCAGCGATTAGCATAATTATTTATGGGCCCAGCAATTGTTGGAGGCTTTTGGCAGAACTTTATTGTTGAATAACGATAAACCGTTACAAGTCGATATCTTGCGGGACAGTGAGGATTGCCTAAAGGCGATCTAAGTGATAGAAGATACTTTGAAATATTTAAAATGAAATTTAAATGAAAAAATTTAAATCAGAATAAAAACTGAATAAAATCTGTACATTGTAAGTTCAAAATGAAATATATTTTTGAAAAGAAATTAAAAAAATTTAATTATTATAATAAACTCAGTTTAAGAGGTTCGTTCTCTTTCAAATACAAAATTTTAACAACGACTCTTTTATTTGTTTTCAATTTCAAAAATCCAAAATATATTTAATTTTTTCAAGTTACATCACAATTTAGACATATCGAAGCTCCACCGTAATTCTATATAGTTAATTAGGCACACTCAGAATTCAACGGATTACAAAGGCACACACAATGACGAAAAAACAAAGCGTAAGCCCCAAAATGACCGAATGTCGAATAAAAATAAATGCAGCCGCTTTTTCGACCTGTCTCTCTCCTCTCTTCGGCTCTTTCTTCTCGCCCTTTTCAAGAAGAATTTCAAACGCATTTCTAACAAGATTGACGGGGCGCTAAGAGCCCGCTAAGAGTGACAGAGACGGCCGCTCTTCGTCTTCGTCTAACGGCATTCGGCAGAAGAATTGAGGCGAAAAAAAAAAACACACACAGAAACCGAAGAAAAACTAAAAAATTAAATAAAAGCTCTTCGAAACTCTCGTGTCGCGTCCCTCTGTCAATTGCTGCCTGCTGCAACATTGCATGTCAATGACATTTACGGAAAAAATTGATTGAGGCGGTGCCGTGCCATGGGTTAATTGCGTTAACCCCCTGACACCCACATGAACCGAGTGCAGCAGCAGTTTGTAAAATTACTAATTCGGAGTAAACTTCTAACTTGTGAGGGGGAGGCTCTCTCAATTAACACTAATCACAGACACTCTGACTTCTGCACGATACTATCGGACATTTTGGTCATTTTTAATTAGAGATCGTAGAAGTGGAGTTTAGGGTTTCTTTTTACATGATCTTTAAACTTGGAGTTCTTAATTGCTTACAATATTTATATTTTATCAGAACCCAATTGTTTATTTATTTATAATAAAAATAGTGCAAACTTAGCATTTACATTGTTCTATTACAATATTTTTCCCCTAAGAATATTTTAATAACTTACATTTTGTTAAAGAAAAATTACCTATAAAAATTTTAGTTTTTCAAATCTATTAGATTATGAAATTTTATATAAATGTTTCCCTAAAAAGTATAATATTTAAGACTATCAAAGACGATATCTCTCCGCAGTTAAGATTTTGCAAATATTTATCTTGCTAAAGTTTAAATTTAGATTATCCAATCCAATTGTTTTCTTTGTTTATTTATTATTTATAATGCAAATAATGACATTTTACATTGTCTTATTATAATATTATTCCCTAAGAATATGATATTAACTTACATTTTTGTTAAAGGAAAATGACCTATCAAATATTTAGTTTTTCAAATCAATTAGATTATACAACTTTATATAAATGTTTCCCTAAAAAGTATCACATTAACAAGTATTAAAGACGATATCTCTCCGCAGTTTAGTTTTTGCAAGTATTTCTTTTGCTAAGGTTTTAATTTAGATTGTTAATGTAAAGTTAAGTTTTAAGCACGTTTTTCTTTTTTATAAAGTACTGCCATCTCAGCAAATCTCTTAATAAATCGTCAGCGTCAAAGCACAAAGTTTTATAAACACGTGTTGCTTAATATTAATACCATGCTTAGTCTAAAAAAATATTAAAAGCAAATTAACTTTACAAATAAGCTCAGTTCTACCTGCAAAAATGTAAACGTTTAACTACGTGCTGCGAAGTTGGTTTCTTTACGCTTTTATCTTTTTTAAAAAATTGTAGATACTCTTCATATATTATAAAAGAAAAGTTTATGCCATATGCCAGCTCACTCTCCCCGAATATAGCGATTACCCGACAGCTTTTTCCAGGAAGATATACCAAAGATATCCCAAAGATATATAAAAGTTTTCGCCAAACTTCCTTATCGTTCATTGTAATCCGTTTATCTTACAGATACCCGCGGCTATCTGCTGTACCTGTATCTGAGATATCTCGTTTCGCATTGAATGAAATCATCCCAACACCTAGCCGAACGTGACCTACCCGAGTCAGGTGGTCGTCGGGAGAAAGAGATTAGAGAGACTGACAAACATATGAACTCGTAAAAAACAGTCTTGGCCGTTTGAATGGTATTTGAGAAATGCGGGGAAAGGCAAACACTGAGCGGTTCGCCATTGAATGCCTCATTAAGAGAATTATTTTTGCATTCGGCGGGTCTCAGGCCCTGCGCATTTGGCGCAACATCTCGCGATAAGTTGTGAAAATATTTGCGTAAGTGAAACAGAAAGCGTCTGTTTATAAGGTGTTTTTCTTTTCTTTTTTAATTTCAGTTTTTTTTTCCGCTGCTCTGCCTTATTTTCATTCTCTATTTTTGGGATCGAAAGATCAACCGATCGCACACGAGGCGAAGGGCAAAGGCCAGGAAAATCTATTTAGCTTTTCTCACTGTTGTTTTTGTGTTTTCTTCCTTTTTTTTGGCAAGAACACGCTTTGCGTTTTGTTTATTGTTCTAGACATTAAATGAGATAAATGACGATCATAAACTACTGGCGGATCCAGCGTTGGAATGAGATTAATGCCAAGTAAATAGTCGCATAACACGGCGAAAGATTACTAGATACTTTTGCACCATCCTAAAGATACATAGGTACCATCTACTCCATATAAACAGTGCACGATCGGTACGACATCCCTTTCCCCGTATATACTATATCGGGCGATATTCGCACTTTCTGTTTATGGGAATCAATTTCTATATAAGAGGCACACTTTAGTGTCAGGTATTGAGAGGTACATATATATATAGGGACTTTTATGAGGGGGCTTTGCAGAACACTGAGAGAAATCTGGAAGCCATATCAATTAATAACATAATTATGGGATAAGGAATTTAATTTAGGATTTAATTTAAATGTTATGTTTCTTCAAAGAACACTTGTTTCAATTATATCAAAACTACTCAAACCCTAATAAATTAGGGGATATTCTTAGTATTTAATTTCTTAAAGTGTACCTTCAGGCTTTAAATTGATATAAAAGCTGAAGTCGAACAGAACTATAAATCAGTTGAATGTCGTTAAGTTTCGAAAGAAACGCAGATCGGGAGTGAAATTAAAACTAAATTTAAAAAAAGGAAACAAAATAAATAAAGGAACAAGGAAACAACAGAAAAACGAAAAAATGAAAATAAACGAAAGGAAAATATTCAAGAGAACTGGCAAAATAGATCTAACCAAGGTATAGGGTATAACCTTTAAGGACCGACCTTGGACTGTGATCCATTGGCCTTACAGGAGTCCGGTGTCCGGCCACCAATTATGGCCACTCGCTGGCATTTTGTGCGATTAATTCCTTTTATTAATCATAAATTGCCATAAGAAGAGACGGAGCCAGGGGGAACGGGACGTCAATTGTCGGTGGCTGCAATTGCCACAGTTGTTGGCAACTCTATTTATAGAGATCGCTCTCGGACCCACGGGCGGGTAGTCCTTCCAATTCAATCCCGATCTTGAAAGCATCCTTCCCCCGTTCCTCACTGCCTCCCTATATATACGTATGTATGATCCGCCGTCCGTCTGGCCATAATTTATGTTATTTGACTTTTAAACCTGGAACGCCAAGTTGGCAGAAGGCTGGCCATAATTGCAGGTTCCTCTTGGTTTGTTTTGCGCCTCTGCCCCGCCCCTTTTTTGCTGTTCCATATCATGCAGTTGAAATAAAGTTGTGAAAAAAAATCATATAAAACCCAGCGCAGAGAAATATTCGCAAGTTTTTGAGTCGAGTGTTTCGAGTGTTTGCGTAGTGATTTGTGTTTAATTTTAACTTTATATCCGCTGTTTGGTTAAAAGAATAAGAAGCTCAGATAAGTCTGATAAGATTGATAAATGAAGAGAAGTTTTTAGCCGGTTAGCAACTACGTATACATATATTTATAATATATTTGGAATACAAACAATTATGATAAAAATAACCAGTGACAGTTAGGGGATAAAAAAAGAATAACGCAAGACTTTTAGTAAATCAAGTTTAAATTCAAGGAAACTGCTTTATCTCAAGACTTTTAAGTATTTGCGTATTAAATTATTTCAAATATTATTATATTTGTAAAATTATGACTAGATTGTTATCGTTTGTAGATAGCATTTGAAAAACAAATTAATTCGGAATTATAGCACAGCATTTCAGAAAAGAACAGTTAGAAATACTCCGCCATATGTCTCTTTTTCCCTACTATCTCCTGGTTCCCTTTTTCCGGTACAGTGTAGCACTGCTTGCCCACTGCTTTCTTTCAACTGCTTGGGCGGCTTTTAAGCTAAGCTCGCTCATTAGTTGAATTGTCTTTTGACTTGTCACACACTCCACTTTATCGCACTCCACTTGCCTCCCCAGAAACGTGACATATCGCAGACAGAATGATTAACCCCTTGTGCCCCCACAGTGCCTTTTGTGTTTATTCGCCTGTTTTGCTTAACCCGGCTCCGCCCCTGCTGCCTGTTTTGCATCTTCCTTTTGCCCGCTCTTGTTCTTCGATGCAAATGCTATTAGCCGCAACAACAAACAAGTGCAAAATGTAATTAAATTGTTTTACTTACTACGGTTTCGCAGGTCGGCCATTTGAATCGCGAAAACTGTAACAAAGGCAACCCAGATATCTACAAGCTCTCTTTAGTACAGTGAACACTCGCGAAAATCTAAAAGAAAATAATACAAATAAACATTAAAGAAAAATATAAATAAAAAAATATAAAGATATTCAAATGAATATTGATATTTTCCATATTAATTATTGAAAGCTCAAAGAATATATTTGAAAAATATAAAGATATTCAAATGAATATTGATATTTTCCATATTAATTATTGGAAGCTCAAAGAATATATTTGAAGGAAAACTCTACCACAGTGTGCTCACTGTAAAATGCACCTATACATATACATATGTACATGCTTACTCGTACATCTGTGGAGACTTGGCACGAAGCTTACATCACATTACAGTTATAACAACAACTGCCGCCTAATGAGCTCCACCGCTGATCGTCGCCTGTCCCCAGCACTCTCCCTACTCCCTCTCTACCTTCCCTTCCCCCACCTCCACCTCTTCGCTCTCTGCTCCACTTTGAAATGCAATTGTAACAACAGAAATCGGAGTTAACCCATACATATGTACATATTTATGCACATTTGCAATTAGAAAAAAAATATGAAAATGAACAGGGAAAAATAAAAACAATTTGCATTTCATTCAGGCGGCGTAAATGAAATGGGGGAAATCGTCGAGTACAGCCATTATCTGGCTTAACTCGAAAGTAAATAGTTCATAAATAAATGATTTATATAATTAACCACACGGAATGGTGAAGAGAGCAAAAGAAGAGGAGCAGCAGAATTGCGAAGCGGAGAAATGCTCACAGTGAAAAGGGAACAGTGGTGAGCAAAAATATACCAATCTTTATTAAATAAAAAAAAAAATTATAATATTCTGTATTAGATGTTATTTTTTAATGATAAAATTAAAAATTCGAAATTGTTGAAGTTAGTGCTATAATGTCAACGAGAAGCACACACCAAAAATGGTAAAGAAAAAAACTCACCTGCAGTTCACATGACTTTATTCCAGTGGCCACCTCTTCCGACTCTCTGCCGCTCACGCACACTATAAACGAAGCACTGATTTACTCACACACACAACGCGTTATTACTCTCTTGCTATTGACTATGAATATATAGCTTCACTTGATCGGCCAGATATTAAACAGAAACGAAGTCAAGCCAGCCGATGGGGACGCCACAGGCGGCGACTTTTTATTTTTCTCTGTGCAGTGGCCAACGCAGCGATGTGTGCGTCGGTTTCCAACTGTCCCTCTCCTATCTCCCTTCTTTCTCGCACCCTTCTTCAATGCGCTCTCTCCCCCCTTTTGATTCTTTGCTATGCCTCAATAAACAGGCCGAACCGTTTTGTAATCTCTACCTGCATCGAAAGTGGAGCAAAGAGGAGGGGACGGTACGCAGAGAGAGGGCTAGGGGTCACCGCAAGGCAATGCAAACGGAGGAGCATGACCGAAGGTGGAGACCCTGCACTCCTCTGTTCACCTGATTCTTAGCACCTTCCTTGAGTCGTTTACCCCATCCCCTGCTCTTTGCTCTTATTCTTCTCGTCCTCCCCTTTTCACAGTCACCTTATGTTTCGTGTGTCTTTGTTTTCTCTGCGTCTTATGTTTGTGTGTACCTTTGTAGGCGAACATCGGCCTAGTGTTACTAAGTGCAGGGTATTAAATGGGGATAAGGGCTGGGTATGCGGGATTACCTTGTTATGTGAAAGGGGCTACGAGTGGAATTTAGGTTACCTTTGGGCACTAGTGAGCAATATATGTATGTATTCTAATTATATTCATTAATTTTGTACCGCAACATTAGTTAACAAATTCGAAATAAATATTAATTATGCTTTGCGTTAATACTTATTATTGGAGAACACAAAGTCTAACTTTTTCTTATCGGAAACTAGAAATAGTAGTCCTTCCAATTGATATACTGAAAAACCTGGAACTTTCCCAGCAGTACGCGTCACTCAATAGTCGATTCCATCTTGTTGTTCCTCTCTTACTTGAACGCTCCTCTCTTGCCGGCAAGATGAACCATTGTTTGCTTTCCTTTTCACCCTCGCTGCACTCGCTCTCAGCGAGAGAGAAAGATAAGGAAAGAACTCACGCACTTCCACACACGCACAGGAAGAACTTGGTGTAAATTTCCAATTTTGTAATAATTTTCTGTGTCATATATCGAACAGCACTCAACGATGAACCACCTGCGGGTGAATAAGTTCAGGCTGGTCAGCGGCAAAGATAGTGCCGCCCTGCAGGCCGATCTGCCCCAGCCGGACAATGCCAATACGAACAATAACAATAATAACAACAACAACAACAATAACAACGGGAATAGTGGAGCCAAAGGCCTTCTCGGTCGAATCAAACGGTACTCGGTACTGGGACGCCGCCACCTGGGCAGCATGAATCTGCACTCGGGCAGAGACCACCACCAGCAGCAGCATAATCATCATCCTGGAAGTGGAGATCACTTGGTGTCGCCGAGCAAGCTGCAGCACGGCAGCTACAACATGTCCGGCAGCCACTCGGAGGATCACCGCCTGGAGATCGGAGCACCTGTGCTAATATCGACCACCACGCTGGACACGGATCGCTTCGATGTGACCGAGGCGCGGCTGAAGCAGATTGGCGGCGGCATTGCCCAGACCTCCAGCATTGTGCGCACCCTGACGCCCAAGAGTTCGGACGAGGAGGAGTTCATGGATGCCAGGAGCTCGCCGCAGCAGATGGTGGGCATGAATCGCGACCAGGATGAACAGGATTCAGAGAATGTGAAACCAGCAAAGGAGCTGGGCAGGGAAGAGAAAACCGATGAAGATATCGAGGAAGATCTGGACCAATTCCAAACGCCGAAGCATCATCCCGCTGATACCGATCCCCCGATCGAAGCTGAGATTGCTGTTGAGGAAGCCATCACGCAGAACACCCCGCCAAAGACGCCAGATGAATCCGGTACCATCCAGGAACCGCCCATGCGGAGACCACGCATCGCCCGCCAGCAGATGCAGTCGCAGTCGGTGCAGAATCTCCACCGGAGCGAGCTCAAAGTCTACCTGCACAAGACCAACTCCATGGCACTGGACATGAATGTCACGGCACCGGCCAATCTTGGCATTTTGGATCTGAATCTTCCCGAGCTGCCGGAGCTGTACGGAGCCAGCGAGCTGAGCCTGGCGGCCAGTGAGAACAACAAGGAGAACGACGAGCCCACGGTGAAGGCCTCGCAGGACACGCCCCGAACGCCCATACCGAACGGTGGCTTTGCCGCCCAGCAGGCGCAGTTCAAGAGCCTGGACTCGCTGTACTTCAACTCGAAGCTCTCGCACCGCAGCTCCCAGCAGAGCTCCCGCCAGAGCCTGGCCAGCAGCAATGCCGGCGAGTTTGACTTCGATCTCAAGTCCATAAGCTACCAGAGCCTGAATGCCCAGAACCTGTTCGTGTCCATTGACGAGCTGCAGGAGCTCTCCCGCCAGATCAACGAATCGGAGGACTTTAGCCGCGAGATCGACCTGGAGTACTGCACCCACCGGGATCAGCTGAAGCCCAGCGAGAGGAGGATCACGTTGCTGAAGAACAAGAACCAGACGCTCATCAACTTCAGTCACAACAAGGAGAAGCTCCGCAAGGGCTGGCACGGCATGAAGAACTGGCTGGGCGAGGAGGGGTCCAAGATCAAGGAGGTGGTGCGCCAGCAGACACCGCTCAAGCGCCTGGCCCAGTCCCGGAACAATCTCAACCAGTCGGCGGCGGATGCCAGTGCCGCAGGTCGGAAGTCAATGTCGCCGGACCGCAGTCGCCGTGACATGACCGAGAGCTGTGAGGATGTCACCGAACGCACCGAAATGGAATCGTCCATGTCGAATAGGAACAGCGAGGAGGATCTGTCGCCACATGCCAAGCGGTTCAAGGATGAGGTATATGAGGATGAGGGCTGTCTTGTTGTTGTCGTTGGTCTGAAGGAGGGGCTAAATCTTTATAGTTTCTATATGCTTAATAACTCTTTTTTTATTTCCTGGAACAGGGACAGAACGGCTTTGAGGAACTCCGGCGATATGTCAAGCAGGGCGGCGACTTTAGCAAGGAGCTTATATTTGTCCTGCAGGAGAGGTGAGCACACATGGCAGGCAGTTCCTTGCAAGATCTGTAATGAATACTCTTTTTCCTTAGAGCCGACTCGGAGCTCATCTACTCGAAATCGCTCTCCAAGCTGGCCAATAAGCTGAACAAGGCCGGCAGGGAGATCCCCGGCAGCGTGGCCGATGCCTGGCGTGGCGTGGCCACGGAGATGGAGAGCCGCAGCGATATACATCGCCAGCTGGCGGCTTCTTTAACAGATGAGCTGGTCAAGCCGCTCAAGACCGTGGTCGAGGGTCATCACAAGGCACGCAAGTCGGTGAGTAACCGAAAACCAATCAATATTAAATCCTTGAATCCTGTAATATTAATAATTTATACTCCTTGCCAGGTGGAGAGCAACGTGGACAAGGCGGCCCGTGTCCTGGGCGAGTGGCGGGCCAGCGAGGCCAAGGCGAAGAAGGCCTCCCATACGGCTGCCCGTGAGAACGAGAAGCTGCAGGACGCCATGCTGGATGTGCGCATCCAGAAGTCTCCCTCGATAGCCCTGCTCCACCAGGGACCCAACAAGCAGGCCGCCGAGAAGGAGCTCAAGTCCGCGGAAAAGGACTGCGTCAAGCTGGACAACAAGCGCAAGAAGGCCGAGGAGGCGGTCAAGCGGGCCGATGTCGAGTACTACACCTTGTGTGTGCGGGCGGAGCGAGCAAGAGTAGACTGGGAGATGGCCGTGCTCCGGGGCAGTGCCCAGCTGCAGAGCAGCGAGCAGCAGCGTCTGGGCAACATGCATAACTTTGCCCAGCAGTATGCCCGCCTCATAGCGGACATGAACCCGATACTGGGCGGACTCAGTGCCCGGCTGCAGCCGCAGCTGGAGGCCTGCAATGTGTCCAAGGACATGCAGGTGGTCCGGCACATACGCCGCAACTCGGAGGGGCCCAGCGAGCAGCTGCTGCCGGACTTTTACTGTGAACACACCACGCTGGCCATGAACCGGGAGCGGCGCAAGCACGCCCTCATCAAGCTCCTGCAGCTGGTCAAGACGGATCTGGAGCGGGAGCGACGTTCCCGCGATGGCCTGCGTGGCCTGTCGCAATCGCTGAACCATCAGGAGCACCAGAACATCACCGATAAGCTCTACCATGTGGGTTTCTATATAAATTTTTACTTATTTGGAGGTCATTAAACTGGAATATTCTTTATACAGATCCGCTCGATGCTTACGTACTTGGAGGGGGCCCGTCTCAAGCTGCACTCTGCTCTCCTGGAGCTGGATCACAAGCCCAGGACCACTCATCCACTGGCCCAGCATATTCAGGTAAGAAGTTGAGTCTTCTAATGGAGCTCCAATTAATGCCTCCCTTTCCACAGATCACCCGTGACCGCACTGGCCTGCAGCAGAGCATCCTGAAAGTGCCCAACTGGCTGAAGAACAACGACAAGTCCCAGCAGCAGCAGCAGCAATCCGCTCTCGATATCACCGATATAGCCGCCGCCGCCGCTGCCGGACATGAGGACGAGCTGCCGGATGAGCACTGCTCCCACCTGCATGGCAGCAACAATAGCCACACCAATAGCAACGGCTCCTGCACGGACATCAGTGCGGTGGCGAAGCCCTTCAGCCGGAGCAAGAGCAACATCGAGACCAACTTCACCAGCCAACCAAAGATAATCTCGACAACGAATGCCGCCGTGGCGGCCATGTCTGTCAAGGCCAAGACTTTGGCCAATAGCAATCATCATCAGCACCATCATCAGCAGCATAACCTGGGCGGCGGCAGTGATCGCGGCCAGGCGGACGGGGGATCCAATCAGCAGGACTCGGACTTTGATGAGTTCAGCTCGCAGGACGAGGAGGATGAGGAGCAGCCGGTGAAGCCGGTGCCCATTAAGACGCCAAACCCACTGCAGACGCAGCATTTCTATCAGAATGCGCAGGATCTGCAGAAGAGCCAGAAGCAGGAGGAGGAGGACCAAGGCGTTGGCCCCATCCTTGGCCGCTGCAAGGCCCTCTACAGCTACACCCCGAAGCTCTACGACGAGCTGGAACTGAGTCCCGGCGACATCATCGAGGTCCACGCCAAGCAGGACGACGGCTGGTGGCTGGGAGCCCTCAGAAATCACATTGGCATCTTCCCGGCCACCTATGTGGAGGAGTGTGCCTAGAGGTCACAGTTTAACATGTATTTCTAAGTACGAATCAATGTCTGTGTGTGTGTGCGAGTGTGTGTGTGTCTGTGAGACGAGTGTATGGATCGTGGGATCCCGATTTGTTTGATACAACTATTTGGAATTTAACGTAAATTTTGGAGTTAATCGGAAATTTAAAATAATTAGATCATTTACATGGAAATACTTTGGAATTAAACAAAGAATTATAAATGTTAACCGAAGATATATATACTTTTTCATTTGAATAACAATTTAGAGATTGAATTTTTGTAATTTTTGAAAACTTTCCATTGAGATATACTTAAAACTTTTGCTTAAAATATTCAAAATTATAAGTAATCACCAGCAACTTCTTTATTCTGCAAATTTTTCTATTATATTTAATATCAATTATTAAACAAAATCCTTTAAAAAATATTGAAAACAATTTAAATGCAAATTACTCTTCAAATTTAACCCCAAACGAAAAAAAATAACATACCAAATAACAAAAAATATTTCATTTTTGTATTGAAACTTTGGTTTTTGAAAAATGAAAATATTTAGTTGCTTAATTTTGTAGAACTACTTGATATCTTTCATTAGTAAATGGTTAAATCTATACGTAATACTTTTGTAAAGAGCATACGTGGTTCAAAAACATATATCTGACAAAAAAAGAGGGTTAAAGTGTTGAATATCTTGATCATTTGCAACACTGAACAAATTTCCATTTAAAGAACTAATTATTTGCGAACTGAAATAATGAAAATATAAATCAATAATTTGCTTAAAAAATATTATATATATATTGTATCAGGCAAATCGATCCGCTTTAGTGTTATAAATGTTTATGTTTAATTATTATCCTGCCACTGACAAACTGCTGATCCCAGGACAGGCCTCTGCATTAAGCATACGAAGTAATCTATGATTAAAGATTGTATTTAATTTGATTTGACCCATTTTTTTTTTTTTACATATTTGTTAACTACCAAATTATATTATACTATACTATATTGTAAAGCCCAGCTGAGTCATTAGCCCATTATCCAGCGAGCCCTTTAGTTGTAGCTCCGACTTGTGGCCCTCGTCAATAAAAAGAACATTGTTACTACATCATTTTTTATTGCATATGCATAATGGAACGACATATTATATATAGATATATATTATTATATTCAACATACATACGATTTCATCTACGTATGCGGAATCACAAAGGTTTTTTTTTCTCTCGTGCGTAATTACATTTCATAAATTAAAAGTATACGTACATATATATATCGATACATATATATATATATATTTGTAAAATATTAAAAACAAAAAATTAAATATGCATATTTTGTAAAAATATTTCAAAACCCGATGAATATCGAAAATCGTGTATTATTTATCGCCCAGAAAAAGAGAACTGAATAATCATAGCAGGAAGTCGGGTAAGATTAAGGTTTATAGATCCCTGTATATAGGTATATATGTATATTTTTTCTCAAGAAAGTGCTAAGCCAAATTGCATAGGAAACCTTGAAATTTTTATGTAAAATCTCTCTGTAGATTTTAAAACGCTTGTTAAAGTGTCTAAAAGTATGCAATGTTATTTGATAAATAAGTTTATCTGCTTTAGGTACAATATCGAAGGATCTAAGGCACCGTTACTAGTCATTTTCAATGTGTACTAACTCCTTGAAGGTCTTTATTTATTTTTGTATAGAGATATATATTCTAATATTTAGATACCTTCACTAGTGACCTCAAACCGGTAGAAATGAAAGGAATATCAGGATATCACTCCAATCCCTTGCCATTGCTGACCTCAGCAGCTCCCCCAGGACCTCCGAGTGTCGTCCCCTGGCTGTCCAGGCAACGCAGCTTCTGGTACATGTGTATGTAGTGGGCCTGCAGCTGCTTCTGGTAGCCGAGGACTTTGTCCTTCTCCGCGCACCACTGACGCTTCTCCAGCTCGAGATTCAGCCTGAAATCGTCGAGTTTCTGCCGCAACTTGGCTATATCCTCCGCATACGTGGTGGACTCCTCGATGAGCGTGTCCAGCGTCTGCTGCGGCACCTGTCCCTGATCCAACTGCAGCCGCTGCACCAGAATGTCCAGCTTGGGAGGCACCTCTGGCGGGGTCGTTGTCGTCGTCGTGTTGGTGTACTTCCTCGTCTTCTGGCAAATCTCATTGAGATTGTCCAGCTGCTGCTTGAGGCGAGTATACCGACCACACGGCTCCTCGCCATATTCATGGGCAATGGCCAGATCGGAGAGCTCCTTGCGCAGCTTGGCCAATTCGCTGGTCAGAGCTCCAATGACCTGATCCTTCAGGGTGATGATCTTCTGCAATTGTCGCTGGTCGGGCTGTGGTTTAGGTTGGTTTATTTCTGGCTGATGTTGCTGCGGCTTGAACTGCTGCTCCTGTTGCTGCTGCTGCTGCTGTTGTTGCTGATGTTGCTGCTGCTTGAACTGCTGCTCCTGTTGCTGCTGCTGCTGTTGCTGCTGCTGCTGTTGCTGCTGCTGCTGGAGCTGTTGCTGCTGCTGCTGCTGCATTTGCTGCTGTTGCTGCTGCTGCTGCTGGAGATGCTGCTCCTCCTTCGCCCGCTGCTTTGGTTGACTTTGGCTTTTGGATGTGTCACAGATGTTGTTGCTGCTGCTGCTGTTATTTCTGTTGTTATTGTTGCTGCTGCTGTGCTTCAGGCTGACAATAGCATGATCCTTCATATTGATTTCCAGCTGCAACATAACATATTTTAAATAACGTATAAAAGTACAAAAATCTATTGACTTACATGCGCCTCCTTGAGCTGCGTCTTGAGTAAAGCTATCTCTCCATTGCGCTCACAGACCCGCCACTCGCTGTCCTCCAGCTGGGAACGCAGGGCGTCCACCTGCTGCTGCAGACTCTGATTGGATTCGCGAGTTTGGTCCAATTGCTGCTGCAGCCGGCACACCTGCTCCGACTGGCGGAGCTTGTGCTGCTTCAGCTGGAACTGCTGCAGCCCCAGCAGCTGCTCCATCTTGCGCAGCTTCAGCTGGCACTCTCTCTGCTGGCCCTCGTAGAAGAGTCTCAGCCGCTGGGTCTCGTGCTCCCAGTAGACTTCCTTGTCCTAAGGGACAAATCGGATAAAAAATAGAGAAAAAAATCCAAATAAATAAAAAGAAAGGTTGTAACCTTTTGTACTTGGAAAATTACTTTCTCATTGTGCTCCATGGCCTGTCGCAGGTACGAGAGCTCCGAATCGCGATCCTTGAGGGCCGCCTCCAGCTCCGAGATGCCGGAGTCCGAGGGCGAGGGCGTCAGGTCGCTGCTGCCCACCACTGTTCCGCCGCCGCTGCTTTTGCTGTAAAACAAAAACAAATTAATGAATATATAAAATATAGATAAAGTGCAATGTAAAGTTTAATAAAATCCAGATTAATTACCTGCTGGCTCCATCGGGTCTGTCATGACCTCCGCCTGGGCTAAGGAGGTCCAGTGTCAGGGCATCCTCATTGCTGCAGCGCTGCAGCAAGCGATGGTTGCGACGCCGGGCGGCCAGGTGACGCAGATCCGTGGTGCCTGATCAAGAGAATATATAAAAATATATATAAAATTCGTTTCCTTTAATTTACAACGAGTTATGCTAGTTGAGTGCGCAATTTGAAATGGTTTTCCCAGGGTTATATACATACATATATCTTTAGTTTTTATGCTCACTGGGGGAACACTCCCAATGCCATTGGAATACTTTAACTTCAACTAGATAATGTGTGTAATGTCAACTGCTACTCACTGCCAAACTTCTGGCTGGCTGCCTGCGGCTGGGGGGCCAGCGATGGTGTTGATCCGTAGCCATAACGCTCCGTTCCACCAGCGGAACCACTGCCCTCCGACGATGCCAGCTGCAGCGACTGATGTTGCTGCTGCTGCTGTTGTTGCTGCTGCTGGTGGTGTTGCTGCTGCTGCTGGTGGTGTTGTTGCTGCTGCAACTGCAATTGCTGCTGCTGCTGCTGCTGACAAGCGATGCGATAATCCGGCTCAAATGGTATGGGCTTGAAGGCTATGGGTCGCAGAAAGTTGCCGCTGGTCTGAAGAGACAAATAAAAAGGTAATTAATAAATAATGTTAAATAATTTGCATTTACATTTATTATTATTAAAGTTAGCTTTCTTTGTTTCAAGACCCCACCCCATACATGTCTATTGCCTCACCTGTTCAGCCTCGCCCAGTTGCTGCTGCTGCTGCTGCTGCTGCGCCCGACTTCCGCTGGCAATGGGCGTGGTCCGCCTCTGCTGCTGCTGCTGCTGCGGCTGCAGTGTTGCTGGTAGAGATTGCATTGCCTCCTCCTCGGACCCGGCACCGGAACCGGAACTGCCGACGCCGCCGCCACTGCCACTGCCACCCACACAGCTGCGACTCAGCTCGAACATCTGACGGATATTCTGGAACTTGCTGCGCATCTGCAGGCCCACGCCCAGGCCCAAGCCCAGGCCCAGTCCCAGGCCCACGCCCTCGTCATCGAGGTTGCTGTGACTGCCGAATTTCTGGCTCAGACGCCGCTGCTCCTGGCGAGACTTCAGCGTGCCAGTGTGGAAGGCCGGCTGGCCGGGATTCAAACTCTGGCCAAACTGCAGCAGCGGCGATCCCAGCGAGGACTGACCCAGGCTGGGCGTTGTGCGCAGGGCCAGCGGAGCGTTGTTCTCTAGGGAGACGCTGCGCTTGTGGCCGCGCTTCACATTGCCATTGGAATGGGAGTGGGAGCCACCAGATCCCGCGGAGATCACAGGCGGCGTTCCAGGGGGCGGCGGGACAATGGAGTGAGCCGGCATGGCCATGTGCGTGGCAGCCGACATGATGTTAGGGATCTGGAGTAAATTTAAAAAAAGTTATATAAGTGTAAATAATTTTAACTAAATTTGAGATATTATATTCTTATTTAAGAACTGAAAATATTCTAAGAACCAAAGGAATCTAATTTTTGAGCTATGTTAACAGTTTGAAAAAGATTGTAAACTATCTGGAGTAAATTAAGAAGAAGTTATATTAGTTTATATAAATATGCAATGTCATATTCTAATTTTAGAGCTACAAATATCCTAAAAACTATAAGAATATATAATTTTTAAGCCATTTTAAAAGTTTAAAAATTAATCTGGAGTATAATTGTATGCTTATAATATTTTTTAACTCTGTTATACGTACAATTTACAAAGCTTTGTTTGCTGATTGGCCACTCCACTTGTCTAGGTCAAGCTCCCCCCTATTTATCTTTGAAATCTTGAAAAGTTCTCAGATTTGGCAGTCATTTCCTTAACTTAACTTAACTTAAATCCGTGACCTTGCTTCATTGACAGTTTCGGGCTTGCAAGCCAAAATAATAAATAAATGAGCAAAGACAAAGGCGAAAGCGAAAGAGGCAAGCGATTTAATTAATGCTGTTCAATTTATTAGCTAATGAAGCTCGCGGAATATATGGCTTTTGTTTAAAGATTTCTTGGAAATATTTAAATCTTACAAAGGATTATATATCCTTTACTTTTGTAGTTAAACTTCTTACAGAAATAATTAAGCAATAAGAAATTATTTCCTTGCCTTTTCAAGTATAATTATTTTTATAAATAGTTGCCTTAGATATTTATTAATATTTTAACAACTAAATTTATATACTTTCCAAACCTCTATTCTAGAACAATTTTCCTTTTCCCAAGGCTATTTTCCTCCATCAAATCATAAAATTTTCGCACGCTTTGAATGCTTTTTATGGAGTTCCCCTCCTCGCTGCCATTAGTGGCTCTTCGATCTTCGATTTTCGATCTCCCAAGTCCGGTGCTTGGACCGGACTAATGCCAAGCCCAAGAGTTGCATTCATAAAGCCGATTCTAACGGTCGCTTCGACCACACTGGCACTGGCACTGGCACTTTCTCATTTCTTGTCGCACGACCCATATTTCTACAGCGATTTCCATCTGTATCTGTCCGACTTCAACTGGCCAACTCGTTCGGGCCAAGATCGCGCGCGAGCCAGGCACTTGTAAGGTTCTCTTGCCAACTGGTTTTTCTAACATATATACTCTGATGAATATATATATATAGTGTTTTTCTGCGCGATTTCCCTCGGCTTCCAATCAAAATGTGTCTTGCAAAAAAAAGCAGAGATCGGGGCTAAGGTTAAGGTCAGGCCGTGTCCTCTTCCGAGGGCAGAGGTTCTTTATTTATGGCTCTGGTAATTTTCGCAAAACTCCGGCTATTGGGTAACCACAAGCAACTTGGAGTACCTACCACTTTTTGGCCATGTTAGTAAATTAAAGTCAACGAAGTTCGCGCTTTATTTTGGGACGAGGCTCAGAGGTTTACACTGGGCTTTGGCCTTTGCTTTCGAAATATTTGCAATTAACATGACAGATAACTTACAAATCTTAATTTTGCAAGCCTTGTTATGTTGATTTATAATAAAAGTATTGTAATAAATAAATTAAAAAAAAATACATTAATTAAGAGGCTTTATTCATTATAAAATATTTACTTTAATAACTTGGGAGCTCTAGAAGGTGTTTCTCAACATGTTCTTAGTCACATTTGTTTAGCAACTTTTTACTAGCAACATTGCTTGTACATTCCATCATTTTTTATATAAGTTTTTGTACCCTTTTCCTTACAAATTACAATCTATTTTTTTCAAAATAAATTAGAGCATTTTCATGCTCATTTCAAATTTTAAAAAAATATGTATGATTTTCTAAGTTTTAAATTAGTTTCGTATTAATTTCCTCTAATGTATATATACTACTCATATATATATTTACACCCCACAAAAAAACAACCTTTCCAATTTATGCCTTTCTAATGAATTCAACAGAGACACAATCTAAACCGAAAGCAAAGTAAGTAAGTCAATGGCTAGAATCCGGCCGCAAGAGATACATTAAACTCCACGGCACGTTCATGGCTGGCTTCCTGTTTCCCGGAATCGTTAACTATCGTTGTGCCATTGTCATTTGCGGCTGTTTTATCAGTGTAACGAACAGGTTCCATTGCTCCAGTTATCGGCAGATAAGTGCTGTTCTGTGTAACGCGCAACTGATAGCGTTGTCTTGGCGGCAAGTAAATAAATATCTCTTACTATCTCGCACCATTTCTCACTATTTCTCCACGCCGACTAACCGTTAAACACTTGTATTAAGTCGGAACGGTTAGATAACTGTCAATCAAGCGATCGCGAACCATTGAAGCTCATCGGCAGCAGGTTGTATATCTGCACAGTTGGGGTCAAGTGATTAGTTCTTGAGGCTAAACAGAAAATTCTACTCTCTAATTTCATATAAAATATAGGACAGTGTAAGGAATATACTGGTAAATTTTTCAAGATATTTTCTAAGTCCATCTAAAATATTTAGTTTAAAGCACAATATGTACAGGAAAACATAGTTTAATATAAATAGCAGTGTTGGATAACAGTCTGTCAAGTATTTACAGAATAACCAATATAATAATATATTTTTCCCCTTAAGAATATTTCTCTAACTTTTTATTGTTTGTTGAAGAAAGTCTTACAAAATATTTGACCTACAAGCAACCATAACATCAGTGTTGAGAAACACTTGTTAGTTTATAGAATCTTATAGGGAAAACACCATTTGAGAGCTAAGAAACACCCCCTAAAAAAGAAATAACATCATTTAATTCCCATCCAGAATCCCAGCATAATATTAAAAGATTATATTAAGGAAAACCCCAAGTGCAGTGTTGGTAAACGCTCTATAAAAAGTGAAATGTTTGATAAAGCTGCATTATTTCATAAATAATATGACAAGAGCTACCCCACTCTGTGGCATTTTAAGCCTTTAAGCATGTGAAGATGCCACATATTCCCCCCGCTTAATGGTAGCTATTCTGCTGACCTCAATTGTGCATACACACACACATTCTTGCCTCGCATTGTGCCCGCGTATCTTTGTATCTTTGCGCTGGCCCGTGTGACCATTGTGTGGTATGGCTTTGTATCTATTGGCTCGTTAAATGGCCAGCAATTTACAGGGCAAGCGGGGAGTGTAGCTGTAGCCTGGCTGCAAAACTGGGGAAATCTTAGACTCAAACAAAAGCCGCCGATCGGCCGGCGACAATTTCCAACAAACGACGACAACGTCGTTAAACTGCCAATGTAATTTATTTACTCCGGCTTGCGAAACACACAGAGCCGTCGAAACATTCACAAATCACATTAGCAGCCAACTGTTAGATTGCCTGCGAAATGTATCTGCACAAATCGTATTCTGCCAGGGTGCGGAGAAGTACGAAAAATGCGAATAACTATGGAAAAAATACGGCAAAATATACAAAACAAAAGTATGATATACGAAAAAATATGCCAAAAACTCAGAGAGCCAGAGCTGGAGTCAGAGCCAGAAAACCAGTTTGGCGGCCAGTTCTTGATGGTCACTTGGGAAGTGATTTCGTGTTTTTTATTGTCTTTTGGCTTTTTTTGAAAGTTTCTATGAATGAAAGTCTTTAAAGGCATCGCATCGCCAGCAGATCATAACAGATCCGCATCGATATTCTGCCCGGTGCCCGGGTACAAGTGTTTTGACCCTAAAATCTGCTGTATGAGAGGTACAAAAATGGTCTGGAGAGCGTGCCACGCGGCGTATGAGTAATATACGACGCTGTCCCGCGTTGCAGCAAGGGGAAGTCGCAGTCGTCGTCGTCGTCATCCCCACAAACTGGTCAAACTTGGCCCGAGATATTAGCCAATGCTTTTTCCCACGCTCGCTCGCCGCATTTCGCTGTTTTTTGTTTTTGTTTTTGTTTTATTTTTATGCATACACTGAGTGCTAACTACCTCCGTTTCATAAATAAAATGCCCAACGTGCATAGTGGTAAGGGAGGGGGGTTAAAGTCACACTAACTACTTAACCCAATAGTTGAATGCACTCGAACGATAAGATAGCGATGTGGAGGGGAAAGATATTATTAATCAATTTCGTTGACTCGTTTATTTGTTTAATAAACTACGGTTATAAGAAAAGAATTCACAAGGCATTGTAGAACAGGGGGGAAATATTTATTCTATGTATTGTGTATATTTGTTGCAACAATTAATATCAATTTACAGTTGATCTATTATACTATTAATTATTTAATTTAATTATTTTTTATTTATTTTTTCAAGGGAATAATTGAAATAGAAAATAAGGAACGATACGTGACATCCTAATGCTCAAAACGGGTGACAAAAGCAAGAGAAACTATTGAAAAACAAACCCTAGGAAATTTTATAGATTTGTAGCACTTTTTGTAAACACATTCTTATTTAGTAAGTAGTTAAAAATTTTGTCAGAAATTGTATTAAAGGGTTTTCAGATTTAGGTTGTCCGTTTTCGCCTTGTCTTTTTATAAAGTAAAAGCAAAAAAAAAAACTTTATTAAGTCTGAAGTCTCTTATTAAGTATTTTCAAGACGAGCTTATTAGACATGATAAATAATAATAAACATAAATAAAATTAAAAAAAAATATATGTAAAAACAAAAATAAAGTTGATATAAAATATAAATTTATATAACAATATATATAATATAATAATAATTTATATATAGAAGCCTTAAAATTGAATTCACAGTAATTATTTCAAGTGCACTTTGGTTAATAATTTAGATTAGTTTATTTTGTGCACTTAAAAAGCAATTAAACTGTAAAAAACCAATGGAAATTCCCATCCGCCATTCACTAGCTCAAGAACAAATGAATCACCTGCAAGCGTATTTCGTGCATTTTTGTGCAGTTTTGGTACCACTGTGCAGCACATTCGAGGCCTGCAAGTTGAACCTTTGTTTTGTTTACTTTTCAGTTTAGAATTCTTGTTTTTCTTTATTTATTTATATTTTGCCTGGAGTATATATTCGAGTATCTCAAAACTAAAGCTTAGTGAATTTTTAAATAAATTCAAAGAGATAATGGAAATCGAAGCTGGAAAGGGAATTGGAATGGGAACTTCAAATTCAACATTTAAGCCAAAGCCAACAAAAAAGATGAACAACAAAATTTATAAGCGTGACGAAAGCAACAACTTTTCTTTTCTTCATCATCATCTCTCTCTCTCCCTTTTTTTTCAGCAACCAAACTATTATTATTATTTTTTGTTATTTGGTATTTGTTGGTTGTATCTCTTCTGCTTTTTGTTGCAGCAGAGTTTTTCATTTAGACGCAATCCAAGTGAGACCGATATGCATTTCACATTATTTTCAAGCTTTTCGATTGGGAAACTCTTGATTCGTTTTCGGTTTTCGGTTTCGCTTTTCGTTCACTTTCGATTATTATTATTGCAAAAGGTCAGTGGAAGGAAGGCAGTGATGCATTTGATTACGATAACGATTACGATATATACAGCTATGCATGGCTGAGGAGGTTTGCATATAGTCCGCCGCCCAATGAGGCAATGATCGAGAAAATCGAGAGAGAGAAAGAAATCAAAGGCCCCCCGAAAAAGCCAAACCGCATTTCAAATAAAAAGCCTTTGTTTCGTGTGGAAAGGGTGTGGGCTCTACATACATATAGTATATATATAAAGACAACAAACTGGGCTCTGTACCCAATGACCTTGAGCCGTGCTTATGAGCAGGAAATTTCAAACAAAAGGCAAACGCAACTCGAATCACGTAAATATATATAGACACAGCACAACTCTCCCCCAGCTTTAGTTGGAAAAATAATTCCTAACTTTGTTTACTGAACAATTTGCTTAGCCAACCCGTTTTTTATTTTCTATTTCTTACATTTTTTTTTTCACACCCCCAAACGAAGTGTTTATGGAGCCCAAAAAGCACTCTGAGCCAATCCCATTCAGAGAGAGAGAAGAGTTCTTTATGGAACCCATAAATATTTCGAAAATATATTCTAGGCAATACCAAGCCTACATATATGATCTCAACATGGGCATAAATTTGTGGCTAAAATAATAAGAAATTTGATTCTAGAGAATTATTTATTTATTAACAAATGGGTTATTTTTAAATGTGTTAGAGTTATTTAGAGAGACCACTCGTTTTCAAGAAAAGTTTGCTAAATATATAAAAGTTATAGCTCTTATATTCATAATTGTTCTAGATAAAAAAGAGTTTTTATTAGAGATTTTAGATTTTTTTAAATTATTTATATATACATTTAATTATTTGAGGCTTTTTAATTTATAATAACTTGAAATTATTATAATGAATATAAAGAAAAAGACAATTTTTAATATTTCTTTAGTTTTAAAATGTCTAAAAATTATTCAAAAACTAAACAAAGTTCTCTTATTTCAATCTATAATTAAGTTTAATTATTTCTGATGCTTCAAATATTTTCCTCTCTGTGTATTTCCGGCTGTGAGTGAAAGGTGCAGTCCAAAGATTCTTTTTGGCTGAGAACTTTTTGGCATTGGAGCCTGAGAGTGGGACTGGGACTGGGACTGGAATTGAGACTGGAGACTGGAACCAATAATCTCGGCCTGTTCCCATCAAATTCGCCATGAGATTTGGCCCCCAGGTTTGAGTTTTTGTTACGTTTTTTTGTTTTTGTTTTTCCCTGTCAGATTTTTGCTGATGTTGCTGCCGCACACATCTATTGATATTTTGTGAAATTTGTGTATCTTTCTTGGCTTTCTTTGGACACCTCTGCCTGGGTTTTTTTTTTGCCAGAACAACAAATCGAAGCGTGACGGGGTTTTTTTTGGATGCACATAGAGAAAATCTAGGAATTTATTAGGTGTAAAATTTTGAAATACATATAATATATCAAACATAAATTTTTCACACTTCGGCATTTAGAAAAAATTGTAAGTATTATAAATCACTGTTTAAATTTCAAAAATAAATGCAATTAGAGTTAAATTATAAAAATATACTTAAAAAAACTATTATTAAATATATTTCGAGACCAATATCATATAAAAAATATCATAAGATATAATAAATCCAAACTGAAAATATTAAAAAATATTGAATTTATCACCAAAATATTGCTATTATTACAAATTCTCCAAAAACAATGACTTTATTTATTTATCATGTTGAAAATATAGACAAATATCTAATTTAATGTAAAAATGTCGATATTTTCGTAGTTTTATCAATATTATACAGTTTCATAAAATATATTTAAATTTTGCAATTAAAATTTTGAGATGACAATATCAATATTTTTTGTCACTCCAAATCTTTGCCATTTTTACTTGCAATTTTTTGTTTAATTATGTAATAATATATATAATGTTCTATGAATATATTAAAAGTTAAACTTGAACTAGATTCAAGACAAAACTCTCTCAATATTCGCACTGTGTAGTTCCAGTTCCCCGGCCAAGTGTGGACGTGGGAAAGTTCGCCCACGTTTGCTTCGTGTGCGGATCTTGGATCTTGGACGATGGATCTTGGAACTTGGAGCTAGGATCAGGGTCCGAGAGATCCGCGGTGGCCAGTCTTGCTTGGCTGGATCGGTGATCAGTGAAAGCTCGCATGTGGCATGTGGCACGACTGTCGAGTCTGCCTGCTCTGCATTTGTAATTGCTCGGGTTGCTTTTAGTTGGCTTTTAGCTGGCTGCCTTTTTGCTTTTTGCCCGGATATTGCAGGTTAATTGACCAAAACAAAAAGCGATTCATAAAACCATGGAAATAAACCCGATTTGCATGTTTCTCTGTGAACAGTGGACGGCCAGCCAAATGTGGTCAAAAGCCAAATATGCGTTTGTTAGCCTTTTAAAAAGATAAATATATATACAAGAAGAATTTTGAAACATTACGCCAACGCCAACGATGGCAAGTCAATAATTTAAGGTCAATTGGGCCTACAAAGCTGGCTCTTAACTATATATAGAAAATAGCTCCAAATAGCTATTCTTCGAGGTACTTTTCTTTGAATATTTTGTTTTGTTACTTTGATTGTTTTTGTGTGGCAAAAATCCAAGCTACCCGCATTCATAGACATTCATTCGAGACACTCGAAAGAGCCAAACTTGTGGATGGATGGATGGTTGGATGGGTCTGTGGGTGTATTTGTTACGTTCGTTGGTTAGAAAGCAAGTTTCCATTCATTCGGCTCAACTTAACCCGTTTAAGTCTCATGAATAGTTATTCCAACATTAACCGTAACAGCAACAACAATCGAAAAAAAGATCTCAACAGCAAAAATTAAAAATTAAAAACTAAAAACACTTTTTGCCATGCAAGTTATTATTAATGAGTTGTATCTTGGCTTGGTAATTGTTTTTGCTGTTGCCTTTTTATTATTATTATGCCTTTCTCGCAGGCAAACAACAAAATAATAATTATAAATTAAAATTGCAAGCAAAGGGTTATTAAAAGGGGCAGGGAAATGCAAGGGAAGAAACTAAGAAATTCGAAGTTTCAATACCCTTGAATTGTGATAATTGAAGGTATAATATTTACCTCGTTTAGAGGTGTTTTGGTTCTAACATTTACTTAGTTTTTGATTTAAAATATAAGAATATTATTATAATGTACAGAATACCCTTTTCTAGGGTATCAAAAGAGCCTTTGAATGGTGGGAAATTTTTGCAAGTGAAGCGAGCAATTAACTCACAGCGATAAGAAGCTGAACAAACAACTTGATGCATGTGTAATTAGCCGAGGAAATATAGTAAGAAATATATTTATATTTATGCAATTAGTGGCTATATAATAGGAGGATAAGGAATTGAACTTCAAGTCAATAATAAAACTATAAATTAAAGGTCACTGATTAAATGTCACAACTATGACGAAGTAAACTAAATTTTAATTGCATTTCAGAGCCTTGAATGAATTTAAATTGTGAGAAAATTAACGCAAAAAAATAATGCTGTTCAACGGATAAAGCAGGTCGGTATAATTGTGTTCTGCTTTTTTTTCGCCACTTTTAACCGCTTTAACTGTCAATTAAGAAATCATTTATGTGATCTATTGGCCAGCGTTTGCATACAAAGTGGTAGCTATTTGTCGGAATACATAATGATTGCAACACGATTCATTCATTCTGATGAATCACGGGGGTTATATACACATATCTACATACATGCATAAATCACACGGTGCAAATAAGAGTTTTTTCTATATATAATTTAGTAAATAGCAAGCAGAAATCCTTTACTAACGAAATAACGCACATTCTAGATAAGATAATATAACCTCGAGGTATCTGTGACTCAAAAGACACCTGAAGCAAGTTAGGTGTTAGTTAGTTAATAAAACAATAAAAGAATATATATAACAAATAAAAAAATCCATATATTTTATAAGATATACTTCTATATCTATTTTATATATATAACTGTCATTTAATATATATTTTTGCTTGCAACTATATTTTGGCAACTCAACTATGTTGGGTACTTCAGTATTAATTACTTTTTCTAGCTAAACAATAATGCAAATAAAATTATTATATTTTTAATTTTAATATCAAGTAAGGAAAATACCGATCTTTATTAATCGTTTAACCATCAGGAAAGAGATTAATATATTGGTTAATATATCGAACTTTAAAAAAGGTGGAATTGGGTCTTGTAACAATCTTTATCGTATGACTTAACGATAAAAATATCGTTCTTAATATTATATGTTTTATATATTAAAATATAAAATATCTACAAAAATATACCTTTTAATGATAAAAGCTACAAAAACACATAAAAGAAAATATGGTATTTAAAAAACTTGAAAATTTGAAATATAAAACTTGTTATTATTATATTACAATTATATATTTATATTTATATATATTATATTATATTGTAATTTTGTTACATTTTTTTTTTTGCTAGAAAAAGAAAAGTGCAGTACGCTGACCTAGATCCCAAACTGAGCTCGCTTGATAAAACAAGTAAAAAGTAAATATAAAAAAAAAAGGAAGAAAAGTAAGTAAGACAGCCTCGTTATCTTCTTCTTTCACCTGAGCTTCACCTACTTGGGAAGGCCGAACGAGCGGACAAACGGACAAATGGACAGACGGACGGACGGACGGTATCAAGAGTGATCATAAATCTTTATAACCTGTATGCGCTGGATTTTCACCAACTAACTGGCTTTCGGAGGAGCCGAGTTCTGCGCCTCCTCCACCACCACCACCCCCTTCCGCTTGGGGCCATAAAAAGTGAATTTCAGCCAAAAAGTCGACGTTATACCTTCTCCTGACTTTTAAATACTTTTTTTTTTTTGTTTCTTTTCTTTTTGTTTTTGTCTCTTTTTTTGGTATTTATTTATTATTTTTTTGTTGGATTTATTTTTTTGCGCGCACTTGGCCTTAATTGCGCATGCGCGCGCACTTTCAATTCCTTTCGGCGGACCCGGGCAACCCGCAACAAAGGAAATCAAATGGAATACAACACAACACAACAACAACAAAAAAATTAAATAAATAATAATAAAACAAAACAAGTCGTGTGGCAAATTGTAGCGGCAGAAATTAGATCTCAAGCGCGGCGATAATGATGCGGCGGCCACCGAGAGATGCTGCCTGGAATAATCATCATCCTTTCCAAAGAGTTTAGGGGGCGCGGAGGCGCCAGCAGGGGCAAATCCAAACGAAAATTGCTCTTGAGCTTCAAGCGAAGTGAACTGAATTAAATTTCAAGTGCACTGTCATAAAAATCGGTTTATTTTAATTGGTTTTAAGTAATTAAAATAAAGACCAATACGGTATTTATGATGATAGATAGTTTTAAAATTATCTTGCTGATTTTGAACCCTTTTTTAAATTACTTAGCTTAATTTTTTTAAATTATTTAAAATTGATTCAATATGTTATTTTTTAATTATTTAAAATTGATTTAATAATTTTTAATAAATATGCTTTTTTTAATTATTTAAAATTGATAAAATATGTTTTTTTTTCATTATTTAAAATTGATTTAATAATGCATTTTTCTTTATTTAAAACAAAATAACTAAAAAATAATCTCTGAATATTAGCCAATTTGTCAATAAGGTTAATTTCTTTTTTTAATTATTTAAAATTGATTAAATGTGCTAATGCATATTTTTTTAATTAAAACAAAATAACAGAAAAATCCATGAATATTAGCAAAATTGTTAATAGGGTTTATTTTCTTTTAAAGATGTATTTACTTAAAATAACATAAAATCTTATTTAATCTTACGTTTCTCCTTTTACTTTGATTTTGTTTTTTTTTTTTAGAAAAAATATGAATAATTTTTTATTGTGTGTATATTTGAGAGCTATGCTTAAAAGTTGAAAGCTTCGGGCTAAACACAAACCGCATAATTATGGAACAGAAAAGTATAGAAAAGTATAGTATAGAAAAAATAGACTGTTTTAATTCTGCTAAAAATATTTTCACCAGTAAGAAAAGGCCAAAAGTGTTATAAAACATTTAAAGTAGTATATTCAAAATTTATTATTTAATTTACAAGTTTCTCTGTTGACGAAATAGTATTAAATATGGAACTCTATTTCACTTAAGCATTTAGGAAATAAATAATAATAAGAAAATGAATAAAAATAAGTAGACCTAAAAGAACTCAAATATAAAGTTATCCATAAAAGACTTTAAATAATTTAACCATTATTTCAATATACATTTTATAAGTATCTAATTACTATTTCCCCTTAAATAAAAACAAATTTCCTCTAATTATTTATCATAATCCTCAATAGCTAAAGATTTCTTCTGTGGGGGAAACCCTGGAAAAACCAATCCCCAATTGAGGTCAAGTCCAAGCTTATCCGACCCTTAGAAGCCCGATTTGGATAGGTCAAGTACACAGAGCCCAGTTTATGTGGAAGATAGCCGCTATTTGAGTGCACTTTATGGGCTTTACGGCTCTGCTCTTTGCGGGTTCTACGAGTGGCGAGTGGAAAGGAAAGAAAATAAGGCACTCGGAGAGCCGCAGAGAAAAGAGCTCAACAGACTCAACAGAGACTCGCATATTTCTAGAGGCTGACCGGAGCATGTTTTGTTTTTTACTTTTTACTTTATTTCTTTATATTTTTTTTGTTGTTCAGATTTTTTTTTTTATTATTTTCTTTGGCTTTTTTTCGTGTCTTTTCTTCGCTTTTTGCCAGTGGGGCCAACAGGTTCGTTGTTGGGGAAAAAGTCAAACGGGCTCAATAATCGAAGACGGCTCAGAGATTTTTTTTTTTGTTTTTTTTTGAGTCCGTGGCTCTTGGAACTCCATCTTCCAAGTTGGAGTCCGGATAAATGAGGACAACAACAGCGACAACTTTAATGAGGTTATGTCTAGGTGTGCGTGTACCTTCATCTGTGGTGGTGTGAGTGAGTGCTGGGATAGGCACACGGTAAGAAAAAAAAAAAAAAACAATAACTATTTATTTATTTTATGAGTTCGCCATTTATTTCTCTATAAATAGAGGTTTATTTAGAGGTTTTCTAGCTAAATTCAAGGTAAAGTTTACCTGTTTTATGTTGGGGTTTTATGTATTTGTTATATATAATTTCTATGATTGCTATTAAAATTATTAATGTAGTTAATATTTTAGGCATAAGTAAATTCTTTTAATTATAATAAATAAGGCAAACAGAACCGGAATATCTTGGTAAATTATTTACAAACTTTAGTTACAAAAGTAAACCTATTTGAACGCAACATAAATATTTAAGCTTGACTTCTGCATTTAATTTGCTTATTTTCAATTTGTTTATTATATTTTAAAAATTAATATTTACTACTTAAATACTTTTAATGCATTTTAATATTTTTTATCTGACACAAAGTGTTCTATAAAACATTTGAAATGTTAAAATATTTAGTTTTGGTTTAGGAAAAGCACTCTCAATATTTTACAGCAACTTCTTCAAGAATTTCTTTTAAATGCAAAATCATTTCAAATATTTTTTCAAACTGTATGTTTCAAATGCAGCGCCAAAAAACAAAACAACAGAAACAAATCAACGCAGTAACAAAACCCTAAAAAATCAGGCAACAAAAACTAACAAAACTATAAAAAAAAAACACAAAACAGCAAGAAAAGAACAACAAATTGATGGAAATATTTCCTCACCTCTTCCTCTGGCTTATAGAGTGCCTTGTAATTGCTGTTGACTCTTCAGTTGTTCGGCTTTGTTGTTGTTATTGCATCGTTTGTTGCAAACAAATTTAATTAATTTGCACAAAAACCAAAATCAGTGTAAAATTCCACGCAAAAAACAGATATCTTTTCACTCGGCCACCACACTCGAAAAAAAAGGAGCAAGCGAACCACGACGACTCGGAAAAAACCGTTGCACGCCTGCGCTTTTCAAAATATATTCCCCAACTGGAATACGGCTGGAATATGGCCTTTTCATCCGCGCTCGAATTTCTTCTCGACTTTCGCGTTCCAGCGCTCGCAGCGAACTGAGCGGCCAGGCGACGCCGGCAGAGCGCCGGGCAGCGCTGCCGCCAAAAGCCCCCCAAAGCGCCAAAGCCCGGCCGTGATTCGACGCCGGCAGCGATCCCGACTGCGGCGCCAGCCGAGACTGTGCTGCGTCGATCAGTGATGGCAACATGGCTTTGAGCTTTTTTTTAGGCGCTGTAAAATCACTAGGAATGAATTATTAATAATTATTTCTTTTAATATTAATTAATAATTTTACAAAATGTTTATGAACAATGCCATAAAGTATATAACATACATACGACAAAACAGTACTACTCATGTTTAAAGTTGTAAGTTGTCGCTGGCACTGTGTAAAAATTCCCAAGTACAAATTTAGCGTGTAACAAACTCCTTTAATCATACAATATTTAAGGTTTTAGTCTCTCTTTATAGAATGCATGGTCTAAATATAATTAACAGAAACTTTGATAAACTAAATATTTAAGGTGTCGATAATATATAATCTCAAGATTACGCATAAGGATCCTTATCTAAACATTCGCCTACTTGTTTATTTTTTATTTATATTCAAAATATATTTATTTAATTTTTTTATTTATTTATCACATCACAGATTTGACGCACTAGCTAGCTTTTATTAGTTTGTTGGTGACATTGCCTCCGCTTAGCGCTGTGATTTGGATACGGATTTAAAAACTATATATTTTATTCAATTTCAAATATAAATATAAAAATATATATCTGACTTCAATGCGGACATTATTTTAAATGTTAATTTCCCTAAAAATTTACGGATTTTTTTCTATATTGGTTTTAAAAGTTCAAGACCATTTCTAATATGTAATTTTTCACTTCAAAAAAACTCGCTTTATAAATAAATTAATTAATAATAAATAATTTTATATACAAAAAAGAATTAATTAATTGATTGGTATTATTTTATTATTATTATTATTTTCCAAACTACTTTGGGGTTTTTGTTTTCAAAACATTAAAATAAAAACTTTCAGTCATTTTTATACCTTGTCAGGGTGATATCAGTCAAAAGCCTCCACCGAAGTGAAAGAGTCGTTTCCGACCCTATATATAATATATATTCTTAATGAGAATTTTACTCAATTTTTTTTTTTTTTAATTTGTAAGGGATTACATCGTTAAAATTGTGAAAAAATAAAAAATAAAAATTAATTTGTGATGCAGGTTTCTTAACCTAATAATAACTAGCATAGAACAGCTTTCCAAATTAATATTAAGGAATTTTTGGCTGAGTTATGATACATTTTCATAGAAGGATATAGAAACTTTGGCTTTCTGAAGTTAGCCTCCTTTCTTGTTAAATATTAATTAAAGGGAAATGTTTTCAATATAATATTTTTAATAAGAAATGTTTAAATTTAAATAGGACTCTTTTTCTCTCCCTGTATTTTGTAGGCAACAAAAAAAAAAGATACCTGGCTACCTGTTGCACAAACACACGCACCTTCACACACACTCACACATTCGGATAATGGCCGTCCCGTCGGCAGTCCGCAAATTGACCCATAAAATTGTAACGTTGCTTGGGCCATGATAGATTAGCTGTCCATATATCATTGCAGATACATTATCCGAGTGGCAGTTGGGAGACGGAACGAACGGGTTCCCGTCGGCCGGCAGTTGGATCCGCGAGTGCATAAATAACCGTCGAGTGCGGAGTGTGTGCGGAGTGTGTGTGTACGCTCGGATCGGGAACACCCCGATCGTGTCGCTCATGTCGCCGATTTGCATGCCCGCCAGATCCAGATACAGATACGGATACAGCAACAGATACAGATACTTTGTTGCCGGCTAACAGATGCAGATATGCATCCGAGGCATGCGATATCCACTCGGATATCGGCAATGGCCACAAGGTTATACGTACTCCTCCTCCGGATGGGATTGGGTTGAAGTTAAGGGGGTGGAGGCGTCATTAGCGTCATTAGTCACGATCGGACGATCGGTCCTAGAACGAGTCGTGGAGGAGGCATTGAGGAGAAGAGCTCACGGATCGCATAAATCGCCAATCATCATGCAATTCATAATGAGCCAATGAAAATGCCAACGCTGTACAGATATTATCTAAGGGGAATTTCTCAAAAAATAGGGTCGAAAAAGATAGTAAAAAAAAGTTGATAAAGTAAGTATATTCCAAGAAATATTTAGTAAAAAAGTATAATTTAAAACACCCCTTATTTGGATTCATTAGATTTATAATGCTATTCTTATGCATTTTATAAGATGAAGAACTCAGTTAAAAAGAAATTCAGTTCATTTTTTTACACAATAAATGTCCAAAGAAACATTTAGAAAACAAACTATAAATTTGTATATATTTCAAGTTGGAATTTTGAACAAAACTTTGCCTAAGTAAAGAGCTTAAAATATAATTTTTGAATTTTGTTGCACATTTTCTAGATTCTAGGTTGAATAATTCCCTTAAACTACCTTCTTTTATATTTATACGGAGCTTAAAATCTATTTATAATTTTGATGCATTTTTTCTAGATACCAAGCTTAATCTTTTCACTAAAAATAACTTCCTTTATATTTCTTCATAAATTTCTTCCCCTAAAACCCAATAAAGAAACCACTCTCACTTCCTATTAAAATATATATTAATTTATTTTAATTTATATTGTTCAATTTAATTATTTCTTTTTCACTTCAAATGTCTTGTAGGTGTAGTCCTCGATTTGCTTTAGATTCCTGATGGCAAACTCCTTGATGGCCTCCACATATTCGCCGGCAGCCAAAATGAGCTTCTTGAAGGCCTCGATGACCTTGCCCTCGCCCTGGAGCACGCCCTTCCAGTTGTCATCGGACACCTGGGTAATGTATCCCCGGATTCCCATTGTTTTGGCCTGAGCGGCAGCGAACACTTCGAAGGCCTCCTTCGGGACTTTGCCCTTGATCTCAATGTCGCAGGTCATGATGGGGGATCCTCTCTTGTCAGGCATCGAGGAAAGAAATTTTTCCAAAAAAAAACCTAAATTTCTATAAGCTCAAATAATGAATTTAGTTGGAAGCAAAGTCCCAAAACCTTTTCTGACCCTGACATTGAACTCCAGGTAACTCCAAGCCAAGCCAGGTAATTGTGGCCAATTATCGTGTACTTCAATCGCAAGAGATCGCGTACTGCCAACAGCAGGTTACATTCCCAAGATACTTACTTTACCTTAGATACTTTACCATTTACCCAAAAAAGGAGAGGGAAAAAATCAGAGCTTTAAATAGAGATTTAAAGCAAAAAGATAAATATTAGGAAACAAAAAAAATAACAAAAAGTAGACAAGACAAATTAAAGTATAAACAAATGTAAATATAAATCACAAGTCGGTTTCAAGTCTTTGGCGGCATCTGTATCTCGCGGATCCAACAGCTCTGCGGTAGCTTTAAAAGCGTTTTATCTCGACTTTATTTTTGCTCGGCTCTTCCGTTAACACCGGCACCACGGTGCGTCTGTTGTCGTCGTCATCGTCGTCGTTGGGTTATATATAAATATATATACATTTTTTCACAGAGTTGTCATGTGGAGAGGATAAGAAATAATTAGAAATTAAATAAATTGCTTAATTATAATAAGGGAATGGAGGGGGAAAGTACCTTGCCCAGCTAGCAACGATCACAGAATGCTCTTCCTCTGATTTTGTAATTTAATATGAACTTATTCATTTTGTAATTTTAAGAAAACAAACACAAAAGCTTATAGAAAAAATTATGTATTTTATTTGGACCAATACACAAATGATAGTGATTTCAACTTTACGCCAGACCATTCTTCTAATTCACTAAAAAAAAGTTAAACAACTTCAACAAAAATTAACTAAAACTTTACTTCCCAATTAATGAATGTGCTTGGCTTTAAAAAGAACCGGAAAAATTTTGTATTATATAAAAAAATCTCAAGTACAAATTCTAGTATAAAAAAAAGAAAACAATAAAAGAAATACTGACCATCTAATTTATTAAAGAGGAAACAATTCTATACTTCAAACAAAAATAAAAAAAAAGCCTAGAACCCTTTACAATAAAAAATAAATATATACAATGAGTGCTTAAATTCCCAAGTTCGAATTTTTTTATAAAAAAGGAACTTGAAATAAAGCAAACTTTGGGAAGCCGACGATTGTATACACTTGCAGTTTGATCATCAATATTCATCGTAACTTAGCTTTTCTATGCTAGTTTTTATTTGGTTAATAAATTAGCACTGAAAATCTAAAATTTTTTTGTGAAACTTTGAGAATTTTGACCCCTTATAAAATTTCGAAAAATTGAGTAGAATTTCCTTTCGTCCAAATATAGCTAGAGTGACTCGTCGTTATTGTTGATCAAGAATATATATGCATTTTAGGATCGGAAACAACTTCTTCACTGCTTTTTAAGCTCCTGACTGAAATTATAATACCTTAGAAGGGCATAAAAAATGATTGTAAAAATTTGTAAAAAGAATAAATAAAAAATGTACATATACCAAACCGACGAGAATTCCAAATCAATTCCTCCTGAAAGCCAAGTCCCCTGAACCGAGCTAATCCCCTTGCTAAACCCCTTTTATTAGCCATGAGAAAGCCGACTCTTAACTGTGGCTTCGAGCGGGAAACAATTGCCCGGCTCGGCCCTTCGTCTTCGCCTGGGACTGGGAAAGCGGCCAGCGATCCTCCAGTTGCAATGTGGAGTTGACAACCTCCGGAGAGGTTGGAGCTGGAGGAGTTTCGCAACAGTTGGCACGTGACGTCAGGTCGGAGTTTCCCAGAAGCTCGCCTCCGCTGCGGCAATTACGAGCAATTTACGGTATGGCGGAGAGCTCGGCAATTATGGTGATGTAAGACATGGGCAGATGCTTAGCATAAAATAACCACGGATACAGATACAGATACAGGTACAGATGCAGATATAGCCAACAGAGAGATGCGTGTGGGTGTGTGTTGTGTGTGCGCATATACATATATATATATATTTAATGGATTCCTGTAAATACAATAATCTGAGGTTCTTCAGCTCCCTGCGACGGGAATCTTTTGCGGCGTGCATAAAATCTGAGATTAGCTTAAGTGCTACATACAAACGTATACAGAGACACATGTAAAAATATGAATGTTCATACATCAAAAAAAAAAAAATTAGGTATATATGTGAGTATATAAGAAGGTAAAGGGGAAATCACTGGTCAAATTTTAAAGATATTACTCAGTTTTTGCTTAATAAAATCTTGATCATGAATCTTTACATTTTGTTCTTAAGAAATCTCTGTTATTTCTGAACTATTTTACGGATTAATTTCAGTTTAGTTAACTTTCCCCTTGCCCCTTGCTACACTTGTACATATATACCTCTCTCTATATATATATTTTAGATTCTTCTTTTCTCTCTTGATGAGTTATTCGATTTGCCAAAAAAAAAAATAGAGTTATATATTTAAAGCGCATTTAGCTGACGATGTAGATCTGGTTTTTGAGTAGAATCTTTACGTTCGGCAAATGGAAAGGGTGTCCAGGAGGAAGACAGCTCCGTTGATGATCATCAGGGAGCCGGCAGCGATGGCGTTGCGCTTCCTGTCGCTCTGCAGGATGGCATCATGCCACTCATCGATCACCAAGGCTCCCGAGGCCACGAAGGCCACGCAGCCAATCAGCGAGATCAGAGCATTCAGGCGCTTCTCCACCAGCGAGTTGATCACATGACCTGCGAGGATACATCAGAATATATATAAAATATATATTATATAATATTATATTATATACTTACCGATCAGCAGGACGCCGCAGATGATCGTGAAGCCGCCAATGGTGCCGCAAACGATGAGGGGGCGAGAGGACAAGGCTCCCACCACCTCGTACATCACAATGCAGCAGATGGCAATGGCCTACAGAGGGGAAAGAAGGGGGAAATTAAATTAAATTACATTTTAAAAAATATCTGGAATTTTTAAGTATTATTTTGATATCAAAGGAATCAAAGAATAGGAATCAAAGGAAACCTTGTAGATCTAAAAAAAAAGTTATTTGTTATAATCCAGATAATATTTATAGTAAATAAATATTCAAAACTTATGGTTCCCCTAAAATATGGTTCATTTTGAAGGGTTCTTTTACTCTAAATGTTATAAAAATATCATTTAAAAAATATTTATAGCTCGTATAAAAATGTCTATATTTTTTAGCATACTTTAATAGTTAAAAAAAATAAAACAAACCTTATAGATTTTATAGAAATATCATTTATTATCCAGCACATTTTTTAAGCAAAAAAAATATTAAACAAATATTATCCTTCCAAAAGAAATCCCCTTTTTAAAGTTTCCTCTCTTTCAAATTGAATTGTATTTTCTTTTATAAATTAATTATAATTTGTATATTTAATTTTTAATTTCCATTATAAATCTTAATATAATATTAAATAAACCTTATATATTTTATAGAAATTTCTATTATCGTACAGCATATTTTTTATAAAAAAAAATACACTAAACAAACATAATTCCCTTAAAGAAAAAAGGTTCTTTAAGGGAATTATGTTTGTTTAGTGTATTTTTTTTTAGGATTGCCTTACCTTCAAATGGAAAAAATCATTCCCCACTAAAAACTTAATGCATTTTCTTTGATTAATTATAAATTTTATATAATGTATATTTAATATTTTATTTTCCTTTACATTTTTATATAATATAAAAAAAAAACCTTATGAATTTTAAAGAAATTTCTTTTATCCTTCAGCTTATTTTTAGAGCAAAAAAAATATTAAATATAATTTCCCCCAAAGAACCTCTTTTTCTAAGGTTTCCTTTTCTCTAATTTAAAATAACATATTCCCCCCTAAAAACTCCATCTAATTCCTTTGATAAATTATAAATATTGACTACATTTTTTATAATTAATATTAATATTATATTTAATTTAAATTGTAGTTCCCAAATATATCCTTCATCCACTACTCAAAACCACAAAGATTTCGCCCACAAACATCGCCCCATTGGCCAGGCAAAAGATGGCCGAGACCAGGAGCTTCGTCCTGTCGCCCTCCGACTTGCAGTGTCCCATCCATTGGTCCAGCATTATGGTGCCCGTGGCAATGAACAGGATGAAGCCATTGATCGAGAATACAATATCGATAAATTTGTCCACTGCGACGCCCATCAGATGACCTGAAAGACAGCAGCCGTCAGGGAAACCCAGAAGAAGCGACGGGGATTTCTCTCCATTACCTGTTCCTATGGTGCCACAGATGACGAGGTATCCCACGAGTGCCCCATAGACCACCATCGCCTGGCGGATGAAGGTCAGGTCCGATATGGTCTCAATCAGTACAATGCTCGTCATGATGAAGGCCTGGGAGAGTTAAGGACTCGGTGCTCAGACACGCAGACAACCAGACAGACAAATATATAATTATATATATATTCACAGACGGACAAGACTCGGAAACAGACAAAAGTGGCACAGAGGATAGTTCAACACAAAGCCAGATAAGGAGAAGGGATAGAGAAAGGAATTATAGGCCTCAGAAGACTATACATCTTGGTTTAATTACAACTTAAAACTTCAAAATATCAAGAAAGATTTATCGATATTCGAAAATATTTCGATAAACAGCGATACCAACTTTTTCTATATAAAAAACCTATCAAACTTGCAGTCAAAAGGAACTTAGTTTCTATATCCTAATTTTCTATCAAAAAATTGTTATTTATTCATAATGTCAATCGAAAACTATCGATTGGTTCTTACTTTTTCAATAATTTTGGTGTAAATCACACAGCGTATTAATTTATTTGATTATTTCGATAAATAGCGAAACTACATATTTATTCGATAATTTTTATAATCCCCGATAGACTCTATAAGACTAATATATATAAAGAAATAATAAATATCTTGACTTATATTTTCTTTAATCAAAAGATTATTAGGTTAAAAAATGAAATGTTGTTTAATGTTGTAAAAAAATTTCAACAAAAACAAATCGATATTTTGATATCACTTTGATTATTTCGATAAAAAGCACTACCATTCAAACGAATATTAAATATATCAAGAACATTTACTGGTAAAACTTTACATTTATCGGAAAAAAGGTTGAATTTTTAGGATCTCCATAAATAATAAAAAAACGATTATTGTAAAAGCAGATATTATCAATAAAGCAATATTTTTTAATTTGTCAATATCTATCCCTATTATCGATTATCATTTCGACCATGAAATTTATTTATTTATTCTAATTCGATAAGAGATGTATGCTAATTAGTAAAGATAACATATAATGAGATAAACTTTCTGTAATCAAGATAAAATTCTATAATTCTATGTTGGAAATTATTCTATGAAAACATTTAACATTGAAAGAGGGAAATATTTCTATTATCCGAATATGTACGATATAAATCCTTAACCTTTAATATACAATTAGAGAAAATAACCGAATAATCCGATAAATCCATCCTGCCATATGTCTCGTTTGCTATCAAACGAAATTAATCCCCTTTTTTTGTGGACGGAGGACTCGGGGGCACTAAAAGCTTCACGAAAATCAATCAGATAAATTTCATTGCGTCATGGACTTAATGGGTTTTATATTGTGCCATATGCTTCTATTTTGAGGTATTTATTTTATGTTTTAGGGTTACTAAATTAAACAAAAATTCAATAAAATGAAATATCTCAAAATCTTGACCCTTATAATTTGTATAACAAAATCTATCAAATAATATTTTTGTTATATTTTATCCCATAACAGGGCTTCCCCAATTTATTTTTATTTGATTTTTTTTCGAAGCTCCTCTAAAAGTCATTAATAAATATATATAAAAAGAAAAGCCTCTGAATTAATTCAACGCCCACTCCATTTGCTTATCAAATATGAAAATTATTCCAATGAAGTCCCGCCGATAAATGACAGCGACAGATATGGCCATTGGCAGCGATATATATGGAAATAGATATGGATATGGATAGGCAAGGGGAACACACCAATTGGCGACAGTGGGCTGTCGGTAAGTGTGACACACCCCGTTCCCGTTGGCAATCAATCAATTAGGACGAGCAGGACGATGACGATGACGACGCCGCCTTTGTGGCTAATTGACCAGCTCCGTCGCCGCAGGATGCAGGCCAGGCTCACCTCTAGTATTGACTTTGTAATGCAAGGAGCTCCGGTCATTAGGTCATTAGCGGCCAAGATAAACAAATGCTCGCCATATCCCCCATAGCATTTCACCATTTGTTTATGCTATCTCTATATATATAGTTGGAATAGGATATATATCTGTATACATTTCCTTTCCGCAGACAATTATGTGTGTCAATAATTACCGAATGTTGTTTGCCATTTGCCATTTATTTATGGCCATGCATATTGCGGCTTCGTTTATTGTTTAATTGCCAGATAATTGTGTATCCAAAAATGACATTAACACCCGAATAATCGGTGGAGGGAGTGCCCTTAATGGGGGAAATATGTATTTAAGGATATTTCAGAGAAAAAATTGGGAAAATTACGAAGAAATTGTGAAAATGGTCCCTATAAATTGGGGAATTGTTTAAGAGTGATTAGAGACATTGCTTATAATTAAACTCAATCGTTAAATAATTTATTTGACGACTTTTATTGACCAGATTCTTATTTTGGGGAGTATTTAAAATAATATAAATATATATTAAAAGCCATTAAATGAAGTGAAATAAATTTATTTAAAATTAAAAGTATTATTCATAAGAAATATTTATTAAATAATAATAAAAATAAAATAATCATTTAATGCAGAATTGATTTAATACAAAATTGAGCTTTAATAGTTATATTATATTAAAGAAAACTAATCCTATACAAATATTTAATTTATTCAATATTTTTGCTATTATATAGATATGTTATTTTTTAAGCTTTAATTTACCATTTCGTTACTTTGATTAAATTATTTTAAGCATTTAAATTTGTGTAAAAGCTTTGTATTCATTTTTAGCTTGAATTTGCTAGACTAACTTCGGCTATTTTGAATTATTTTAGTAATTTGAAGAAAATATTCAATAATTTATTATACTATAGAAAACTTCTAAAATATTTATTTAAGAAATTTAAATAAATTAAATTTCAGTTAAAATTAAATTTTATGGAAAACATTTAACCAAAGATTATTTTTAAAGTATCAAAACCTGTGGTTAAAACCAAAAGAAAATTATTAAAAATAACCTTAGAATCCAACTGAAACCCTAAAAACTATTTCCTTATAAAGCTCTCATTGTTTTTTTGAATTACAATTAATTTTAATGAAATTCTGTAAAATGTAAAAGTGTTTTGCTTGAATTATCTCCCCGTCGAATATGGCTTCTTCGTATGACTAAACATTGTTTACTTTTGATTTTGCTCGTATTATTTACAAATTTATTTGCCGCCGACACATGGCAACACACACATTGGGAGACAGTTGGCCAGTTAGTTAGTTTTGTGTAGATTGTGGTCAAAAGTATTTCCCGGAATGACTTTCCCCGGCCGAGTCACGCCCCCCAATTGTCAGTGGTTTTTGGCCATTTAGCAAACCATTCCGGCAAAGCCGTAGATCAATTTTATTTTTTGCTGTATTTCAATTGATATTGTTAGCATTGAGAGCGATTCATTATATGGCCACCTGACATGGGGGGAAAATCCATTAAATGGATTTTCAGAAAACAAAGTGGATACACTAGCAGAAATAATAGGAAATTTAATTAATTATCTGCTAACTACATGTTCTATATATTTATATTTTAATAATATTTAATCTGACTGTTTTAATTCTGAAATTCCTGTTTAAATTCCAATAAAAATCTCTGCTGTTTAGGAGAAGCAAAGAAAAACAAATTAAATAGCAAATGCGCCGTCACACAGATTTGCAGTTAAAACATTTATTAGCACGTAAAAATATTTACGAGTTTCAGGAATTCTTCCAAAGAGCAAATAATGGGGCAAGTTGTGTGCCTTCTTATCTGCCAAGTTGCTTTCCCACACAAGCAACCAGGAGACACAATATATAAAAGAACACATATATAAATATTATTTTGTGTGTCCATTGATATTTGCTCTCGGCAAAAATAATAAGAAAATAAATAAATAAACGAGGCCCGGACTGGGCGGGGCTGGACTGCGCTGATTAAGGCCAACTGGTGCTGCTTTCTGGCCAGATAATCAAGGAACAGCCGGAGCCCAATTAGCTATTCGGTGAGCGATTCGTGCTCCGTGCTCCGTGCTCCGTGCCTCTGTGTTCCGTGCCTCTGTGCCTCCGTGCTCCGTCGTTGTTTACTCAATGCAACGCCGACCTTTCGCCGATCGCACATGGCGAATGCGTAATGCGTGCCAGCATTTTTAGTGCTTTTTTTGTATTTTTTTTGTTTTTGTTTTTCAACAATGATGTCATCACGTTAGGTACACAGAAAAAAATATCTAGTTTCTCTGTACATGATCATGAAAATATTCAGTTTTCATAAAACTCTCGTCGTATAAAAGCTTTTTAATGCAGGTTTTTTTCATAATTGAAGTTAAATCATAAGTTTATCGAGACAAAACGCTCTCAATATCATATTCAAAATCTCGATAACATTGATATATCTAAGATGTAAATATTGTAAAACTTAATATTGTATTAAAAATGCCTTTTAATGAATGTTTCTTTTCATAATTGAAGTTAGTTCATAAGTTTATCGAGACAAATTCCTTTAAATATCATTTTCAAAATCTCGATAACTTTGATATATCGAAATTGTAAATATTGTAACGCTTTCAATTTAACTTTTAAATAAAGATATTAAAATAAAGATATTTAGAAGAAAAAAAATGGTCGCAAAATGTTGTTTAACTTATTATTAGCTCTTTTTTGATACTTTTTCGATATATCAAACAGAATATCGATTTATATCACATATATCACAATTTTAAAATATCTTTATTTAAATATACTTTTGCTAGACTTTATCTGTTTTCCTTAGATTCAATATCGTATTGAAAATATTTTAATATGATATACTGAAATTTAATATATCGAAACATATCGATTTAATGAACAAAAAAATAATAGAATTTAATTTTGGCTATATTCAGCATTATTATAACTACATTTTTAAATCTTTATAATCATTAATCTAAACTTAGTCCGATATACCAAACAGAATATTGATTTATCGCACATTTAAATCATAATAATAATTAAATATCGATAATAGTTTCACTTTTTGATGTTCGATTTGCCTAAAGCTATAATATCCAACTGACTAAGTATATAAAATATATATGTTTATAGATTTCCTAATTTATTTCATCAACAAAATATCCCTCCTTTAATTAACCATTAATTTCTCGCAGTGTCGGAGCCGCTATTGATGAATTTTCTAGCCCGTTTGCGGATTAGTCAGAGCAATGAATGGAGAGACGTGATTCCAATGCCCGGCTCGGATCGTTCCGATCGGATCGGATGTATATATATGTATGTTACATGCCTAGATATTGAGTGCCCGGCAAGTGGGTCGCGTCGCGTAGCCGTGTCACTCATCTGGCTGGGCTCCAAGTGATGTAATCGGAGGCCCAAAGTCGCAATTGAGATTATATAGCCGGGAGCCGAGCCCCAAGATCAGTGAGTGTGAGTAATCTCCTCAAAATAGTTGTGATTCTTTTCGGTTACATTTGTGAGCAAAGCTCCTCATAAGTGTGAGAAAATATTAAAAAAAAAAAGATATTACAAACAAATATTCGAGGAAAAAATATCGACTCACAAGGAATTTTATTTATCAACTGAGAGTCACTCTGGGAATTTGATTTGAATAACAATTACAGTTGAAAAGGGAGTGAGAATAAATGCAAATTGTAAACTGAACAAATACATAAAACAGAAGTCCGGCTTTACACTTTCAATCTTTCCTTCTAACCGAGTGAATAATATGTTTTTTTTTCTGTTGCAGAAGGATGGATGGATATAGAAGGTAGAGCTATCGTACCAATTTGACTCATGCCTCTGCTGACCAATCATCATTCCAGATGCAAATAAATTTACGTACATATACGTACTATATGTGCATATAGTACTCCAGCAATCAATACAGATAGTACTTGGATTTTTTACAATTTATATAAAGGTTTGCTATATATATTCCTTTCGTTGTGCTCTAGATAAGCACCACTCGCAAATAACTGGGGGAAATGTAAACAATTATTCACATCTCGTCAGGGCAGGAATGCAACAATAACAACAACAAATTTAAAGGTTAATGTCAGAAGTGATTAAGAAATATTATCAATAATTTCCAAGCCCAATCTACAAAGACAATTAATTAGGAAATGTGAAGGCAACCTCTTGAGGTCTGTGACAAATGAAGACCGATCGAATTATAATGCCTTTTCTTTCGAGTATTTCTAAATTCTACAATTCCAGAATCTCTTCTCATCTGATGTCATATGTGCTAAATCCAAAAATAAGTCACGGATGCCGCCTTAATTAAGTCACAAAAAAAAGTATGTATAATATAATTTAGAGAGACTAAACTCGACAATTTGACAATTGTATCTGTATCTGTATCTGTGAGTATAAAACCTGGCATAAATGCACAATGAAATCAAATTAGACCGAATGGCATAAGCTATAGATCGGCTGTCTGACATCAGCGATGGCTGGGAACCCCAAAGACCATATATCTATGTTAAGCATGACCAAAAGAGAGATCATGACATCATCATCCCGACATCATCTCGGCATTACGCAGCGGAGGAACATAAAACTACGCACCGGCTCAGAAAATCAAGACAACAAAATACAAGAAAAAAAGAATATGAAACAAACAATTTGAAAGAGTAACAAAGCAATGAAGTCATGGGATTTGTTGTGGTCCGAAAACCGGTTGCTGGATCTTCCACTTCCCAAGGCCAGGGATGAAAGAGACCCGAAGACGCAACAGGAAATTGATTGAAAGGGGGAACGGGGAACGGGGTGCGAAAACAACAGAGACGCTCACAAAAGAAAAAGATAAATTAAAATAAATAAACAAGAAAATATTGTGCCCAAAAAATGCAGCTGCCAAGAACAAAAATTGCTGATCCATTGAAAATTGTTATGGTTTTTACCAAGAATTAGTAGAATGTTGGTTGGTCTTCAAAGATAGATTTTTAGGATGATATTTGCTGAGAAATATTATTCTAAGAAACAATAAATGTCAAAATAATAGAAAAATCTTAAAACAATTATTAAAAAATAAATATTATTATTAAAAAAGCTTTTTAAGTCAAGTTTTATTGGTATTGATGCATTATTTTGACATTCTTTTTCAGTAAATGATTTTATTTTAATTATTTTTAAAGACAAAAAAATGAGAACTTAAGCTTGGATTTATTTTTATATTAAAATCAAGCTTATAATCTTAATTTATTAGCTATTTCCTTTTTTATTTAAATGAATTTCTAAATATTTTATAGTATTAATTGCCATCTTTGAATTTATAATTGTATTAACAATATATTTTCAAACTTCTTAAAAGGCATTTAATTTTAAATAACTCTTACTTTTACTTCTACATTTTTTCAACCTTCATTTACTAATTCTTGGCTTCACATTTTCCCTTTTTTATGTGTAGAAATTAAATTATTAAATAATTAAGTATTTCTGATTTTAGCTTACCAACTCAATGATTTTAAGCAGCAAACGATTGTTGAACTCCATGGCGCTGAGTTTGGGTTTTGAGATTTCGCTTTCGCTTCGGCTGGCTTTAATTCGATGAGGCTATATATGGGATCAGATCAGATCAGATCGGATTTGGATTTGGACTCAATTGGAACTCGGTTTCGGTGCGTGCTGATGCCACGGCGTACGCAGGGGAACTGGCTGAAAGTCGGAATAAAAAGCGAAAAGGCGAAAAGCTCTGGCGGCATCGAACGCCGGCGTCGAAGTCGAAGGCGACGCTGACAGCGAAGCCAGCCGCGGCAGAGGCAGCAACAGCCAGCGTCGGCGTTCTCCAGACAAAAGTTAACTTTTTGATGTTAAACATCTGGCCAAAGTGCAATAAATATATTTTAGAGCATCAAGGATACTTTTTTAGAGCATTTAAGCAATTCCGCAATGAGTAATGCTAGTTAAAAATCGATGTTAATTGATTTAAAATCGATATATCTGTATTAAACTATCGAAAATTTGAAATTGTAATGTGGTGATCTTTCCAGAACGTAATCAAAATATTCTAGAGGAAGAAATAATACCTCCTAAGATTATAAGAGCAAAGTCAAACTAAGCATCGCTTGAAAAATGTTATTAATCGATTTTAAATCGATTTTTTTTTTACAAAAAATCATCGAAATTTAATAAATGTTACATTTTGATATTTAAGAAACGCAATAAACAGATTTTAAAGAGTAGGGAATGCTTCCAAAGAGCTTGACAGCAAATGAAATCTAAATAAAGCTGAAGAAACATTAATGTTTATCGATTTCAAAAGGATTTATCTGTACAAAAGCTTCGAAAACTCTCATATTTCTCCATAATTTTACATAATTTAATGACACAAACTCATCTTTGCATAACATTAAATATATTTCCTAAAGAAATTGTTTACAAAAGACGTTCTAGTATACAAAAAAAAATAATAATAAAAGAAAAAAGACAATGCTTAATGCTAGTCTCCCCCAAGACCATAGGCAGGAGAGAGGCTTAGGAGCTAAGTAAAGGGATCCTACATAAAATAAAGAAACCTATGAACCTGCTATTGAGGCTCCCACATAGGCCAGAGCTCGCTCCGCCTCAAAGGCGGGCACATACTGAGGCTGGAGCGAGGTGAGGGCTCGCTGCGTGAGCAGGGCAATGTTCTTCGTCTCGCCGTGATCCCGCTCGAAGGTCAGGTACTCGACCCAAACGCGCGGCTCCGTCTTGCCAAAGTAGGCGGCCATAAACTCGTAGCACATGCGCCAGCACTTGAGACTCGCCTGATCCTGCAAAGAAATTACCAAAAGTAAGAAACAACAAGAACAGATCAAATGTTTATAAAACCTACACGAACGGCCAGACTGCTCTCCAGCTGGATCATTTTGCGGTGCAGGGCCAGGGACATGGGCGGCTGGATGGCCAGCTTGGAGTACTCCTTGCGTGCCGCCTCCACGGACCGTTCCTGCCAGAGGTAGCCGAGATAGTCGGAGCGCAGCTCTCCAAACTCCACGCACGGCGACTTGCAGGCCAGGGCATAGATCTCGTCCAGCCGCCTGGCTCCCAGGGCATCCTGACGCGTCCGATAGTACAGGATGACGCTGCGCCACAAGGGCAACGCCGCCTCGCTTCGCACACTCTTCTGGATCTTGTTGAAGAGCTCGTAGATCTGCGGCTCACTGTCGTTCTGAATGTGCGTGGCCAGCAGGAGTTCGTGCATTTCCACGGACGACTCGTCGCGCTTCAATGCCTCGGTGAGGATGGTGACCGCTGTCTCGCTGCCGCCGGGCGCACTGCTCAGCATCTGGCGCAGCACGGCGTAGTGCTTGACGCCCATCATTTTGGAGTAGTGGCCCGCCTCGAGGGCATCCACCAGGCTCTGTTGCTTGAGGACCCGCTCGGTTGAGGTGTCGCTATTCAGCGCCAACATGGCATCCAAATACCTGCTCCACATCTCCTTCGTCTGCACCTCCTCCACCGCCGACTTGTACACGGTGACGCACAGCTGAATGCGTCGCTTGAGGGAGCGGGCACTAACATAGGGCCGGGATTTCTTGCTGGCCGGCTGACCATCGCCATCACCATTAGCATCGCCATCTGCCGCCGCCGCCGCCGGCTCCTCTTCGTTCTCCGCCAAATCGCCGAGGTGATAGCCACGCAGCTCACGCTGCGCCAGCAAATCCCAGAGGCCCGGCTCCCGGGGGAACTTCTCCTGCATGTCATCGATGATCAGTCGCTGCAGCTTGTGCGTCAGCTCGGGATGATCCTCGCAGCTCTCGAGGAGTTTCACAAAGTATTCGAGGTGCGTGATATTGGCCATACTGTTCCGGTAGACCGCCTCCACGCGCTCCAGCTTAATGTCCTGCTCGGAGAGTGTGTTCTCGGCCAGGTTGCGTTCGTTGCTGGCCAGCGAGGCCTCCTTGAGCATGATGTCGAAGAAGCACTTGTTGAGGACCTCGGAATCGGGATGCCGTTGCAGGCCGCGCAGCAGTATATCCTTCACCCGATCGAAATTAAGGCGATTGAACTCGTACAGCCAACAGGCGGCATCAACCCAAAAGTCCGGCGCATCGCCATGGTACTGCAAAAGCCACAATTTACATCTTTCATCTATTTTTTGATAGATTCTGTACCCACCAGCAGCATCTTTTCGTATATGCCCGCCACCTCGACGGGATTGGCCTTTTTGCTAAACTTGATCCAGTTGCTCCACAGCCGGCGGTCGTGCGGGAATTTGGAGAGGACCTCGCGGTACAGGCGCATGATTCGGGTGGCCAGCGAGGCCTTCAGGCCCGTCAGCTTCACGTGCATCTTCTTCTCCTTCTCGGTGATGGTCTGGTGCATGTCCTTCTCGTACAGTATAAACTCCAGATAGTCGCTGATGCTCAGGTGGCTCTTGGTGATCTTCAGGAACAGGCGTTCCCGCCGGCTAACGATATCCCTGCAAGGAATGGTTTAATGTTTAGTTAGTTGCTCAGGCGATACCGGCTTCAGGCATGTGGCGCTCGCTCTCACCTGACCTGATCCGCCGTGAATACGTTGTAGTTCTTCATCTGCTCGTATTCCGGCAGCAGGCGCTCCTGCATCTCAGCTATGAACTCGGCCATGTTTGCTTAAATTTATTTTAACAATATTGTTTATTTCTTTAAAAAACGAGCGCACGTGCAAAACAACGGCCCTGTTATCGATTGGCAGGGAGCTCTCTATCGATAGGTGACAGCTGACCAGCTATTGATGGCCGCTAGAAAAGGCTTTTTAATAGAGGGGAAAAAAGCCAAAGGTAAAATAATTAAAAGCTTAAAGTTTAAGATTAATTATTGATTTAAATATGAACAAATTTAATATTTTAATTTTAAAGCTTTGTTAAGAAATCTAAAATATATTTATTTATGAGAATTACATTTAAAAACCTAAATAAATCACAATAAAAATAGCAAATACAATCAAAGCTCTCTATACTAGCTAGTTTCGGCTAGAACCAAGCCAATCTGGCCACACTTGTTGCCCGGCTCCGTTGCAATCGAACTTTCGTGTGGCGCACTCCGCTCTTTCGTATTTTAGATTCGTTTCCGCGGCTTCTGAACCCCCGGACCAAACCAGTGAGCACCGAGATCCCAACAGTATGGCCGCTGCAAGTGGAGAACTGTCCAAGAAGTAAGTGCCAAGGCGGAGAGTCCCCGCAAAGAATCCGGGGGCCAACGCAGCACAGCAGTGTTGTGTTGTGTGAGGTTAGGGCGAAGCTCTGCGCCAGTGCGGCAATAAACGTTCCTCCAGTTGAAATAACTTGTGCTTAAAAAATATAAAACTGAAGAATAGAAAATGCTCGCCCGCTGCGCCCTGAGAACTCTGCTGCAGAGCTGGCAACCGAGAGCCATGGCAATCAGTGGCGGCGGACAAAGCGTTGCCTTCCACGTGAGCAGCCTGCAGTTGGCACCCAGCAAACGGACCAAACTGTGGGTTTACTCATCTTCCTAGGCTGTCGTAACAGATAGCGGAGAAGGAGTCATGTCTTCTCTCTGTAATCCTCTGTTATGCTAGACAGTCTTCTAGAATTTCTTGTTATTTACCAGCACATTTTTCTCCCCTTTCCAGTGAGCTCAAGCGCCGCTTGAAGGCCGAGCAGAAGGCCAAGGAAAAGGCCGAGAAGGAGGCCACTCGGGCAGCCGCAGCTCCCGCCGATGGTGCACACAATAAGAAGAAGAGCAGCGCCGCCGAGGAGGAGGAGATCTCGCCGAATGAGTACTTTAAGCTGCGCTCCGCCGCCGTGCAGGAGCTGAAGCGTTCACCCAGCACCCACCCGTATCCACACAAGTTCCATGTGAGCACATCCCTGGAGGACTTCATTGCCAAATACGAGACCCAGCTAAAGGACGGCGAAACGCTGGAGGATGTCACACTGAGCGTGGCAGGGCGTGTCCATGCCATCCGCGAGTCGGGGGCCAAGCTCATCTTCTACGATCTGCGCGGCGAGGGCGTGAAGGTCCAGGTGATGGCCAGCGCCAAGTCGTACAAGTCCGAGGCCGAGTTCGAAACGGACACGGCCAAGCTGCGTCGCGGCGACATTATCGGCGTCACCGGCCATCCCGGCAAGACCAAGAAGGGCGAGCTGTCCGTGATGCCCACCGAGATCCAGCTGCTCTCGCCCTGCCTGCACATGCTGCCGCATCTGCACTTTGGGCTCAAGGACAAGGAGACGCGCTACCGCCAGCGCTATCTGGACCTCATTCTCAACAACAAAGTGCGCGAGAACTTCCAGATTCGTGCCAAGGTAAGCTAACGCTTATAATATTGGATGATTCTTTATAATAATCTTCTTATTCCATAGATCATCTCGTATGTGCGCCAGTTCCTGGACCGCCTGGGCTTCCTGGAGATCGAGACGCCGATGATGAACATGATCGCGGGCGGCGCCACAGCCAAGCCCTTTGTAACGCATCACAACGAACTGAAAATGGACCTGTTCATGCGCATCGCCCCGGAGCTGTACCACAAGATGCTGGTGGTGGGCGGCCTGGATCGCGTCTACGAGATCGGGCGTCAGTTCCGCAACGAGGGCATCGACCTCACCCACAACCCGGAGTTCACCACGTGCGAGTTCTACATGGCGTATGCGGACTATGCCGACGTCATGGACATCACCGAGCAGCTGGTCTCCGGCATGGTCAAGGCCATCCGTGGCTCCTACAAGATCACCTACCATCCCGAGGGTCCGGAGGGACCCGAGCAGGAGCTGGACTTTACGCCGCCCTTCAAGCGCGTCTCGATGATCAAAACGCTGGAGGAGAAGCTGAATGTCAAGTTCCCCTCGGCGGACACCTTCAATACGGCGGAGACGAACCAGTTCCTGTCGCAGCTCTGCGCCAAGCATCAGGTCGAGTGCCCGGCTCCGCGCACCACAGCCCGCCTGCTGGACAAGCTCGTGGGCGAGTTCATCGAGGAGTTCTGCGTGAATCCCACGTTCATTTGCGAGCACCCGCAGATCATGTCGCCGCTGGCCAAGTACCATCGCAGCTCGCCGGGCTTAACGGAGCGTTTCGAGCTCTTTGTGGCCAAGAAGGAGATCTGCAATGCCTACACCGAGCTGAACGATCCCGTGGTGCAGCGCGAGCGCTTCGAGCAGCAGGCCAGCGACAAGGCCGCCGGCGATGACGAAGCCCAGCTGGTGGACGAGAACTTCTGCACGGCCCTGGAGTACGGACTGCCGCCCACCGGTGGCTTTGGCATGGGCATCGACCGGCTGGCCATGTTCCTAACGGACTCTAATAACATTAAGGTACATTATCTTTGTGAACTTAATACTTTGAACTTGTTTTTCAATCAAACTTTCTGTCTCTCTTTTAGGAGGTTCTTCTGTTCCCCGCCATGAAGCCAGAGGAGGCCAACCGCACGGCACCTGGCGAGACTGCCCCCGCCAGCGGCCAGCAGTAGAACGTCTCCATCCCTCCAACGTTCTCCACTCAACCTTAAACCCTAAATCCTTGTACTTTGCGCTGGTCCTTCTAACTTATTCAACGCTGAATAAAGCATTATTTTTCCAATAACCAAACGTGTTCTTCTAGCAAGACGTTTTATTAGCAAATTATTTAGATAAATTGAGCTTAAAATAGTGTGTTTTCAGCTTAACGATAAGTGTATGTACATGTTTGGAACTGATACGTAAACCTTATAGCTAATATTAGTTTTTGTTCAATACTTAACTAGTTACTAGTACGTGCTTCATGCTTAATATTCTTTAAACGAAATTATTTCGATGCTACCCCGCCTTGAAGGGTAGCTCACGGTCTCAACACTACGCTTATGTCCTAGTTTTGGGTCTAGACTTTTACATGCTACATGTGTTTTCATTACGTCGGGAGACTCGAAAGAGTGTTCTGTTGGTGTGAAACAATTGCTTGAGGAATGAGTGCTGTTTATGTTATGTTTTTTATGGTTTTAAATTGGCGTTGGCTCCGCTGGTTTCCGGTAGACGCGGCCCTTCTTACGCATGTATTGGTGGATAAAGTCGTACGATTTGTGCCTTACAGATTCGGTGCAGGACAGAGCGTGTCCGGATTCGTCACAGTAACGCATCTCCTTGGCAGTGATGTGTTGGCTTAGCTGGAAGAAGGATAATAATATAAAGGGTAAGTATCGTTGATATTGAGAGTAAAATAAATTAAATAATAGTTTATGGATATTTGCACGCTTAAAGGTATATTTTTCGATATTTAAAAGTAGTAAGTATCGTTGATATTAAGCTTTTAATAAACTAAATAATATTTTATCGATTATTTTACGTTAAAAAGTATATTTTTCGATATTTAAAAGTAGTAAATATCGTTGATATTAAGCGTAAAGTAAATTTAAATAATATTTCATCGATTATTTAACGTTAAATAATATATTTTTCGATATTTCAAAGGAGTAAGTATCGTTGATATTAAGCGTACAATAAATTAAACATTATTTTATTGATATTTGTACGTTAAATAGTATATTTTTCACTATTTAAAAGAAGTAAGTATTGCAGATATTAAGCGTAAAATAAATGAAATAATATTTCATCGATATTTGTACGCTAAAAACTATATTTTTCGATATTTAAAAGTAGTAAATATCGTTGATATAAAGCGTAAAATAAATGAAATAATATTTTATTGATATTCGTACATTAAAAAATATATTTTTCGATATTTAAAAGTTCGATAAATCAAAGTAGACATTATTTTCGACAAGTATTGATCGATTCTATTGAACTTTTCCCCTCCAACTCACCCGCTTTATCAAAAACTTGTAGTCCTCGTCGCTGCAAATCCGTCCCACTTTGCAGCTCTCCTTGCGATACGGACGCAGTAGCTCGGCCACCAGGCCGCTCACATCGAATCGGAACTTCTCCTGGGCCTCGCGTAACTTCGCAGGCGGCACATTCCTGTAAAAGAGGATATAACCATTCATACAAATAAAAAACAATAAGAAAACTTCAAGCAGAGTTCCCACGTACCCCTTGATCTTCTTGGGACGGCTGTCCGAACGCTGCTTCTTGAGCTCCGGCAGATGCGGCGGCATGGGCAGCTTGCGCTTGCTGCCCAGCAACGATGTTCCGCTGGCCAGAGCCGCCAAGGCAGCCTGGCTGGTGCTCGGCTCCATGTTGAGTGCATCCAGTTCGTCGACTTTTGTGGCCTTTGCCACAAGGCCACTGACGGGGAGCGGCTCCCCGCCAGCCACGGCAGCCGTCATATCCGCCGCATCTTCGTCGGAGGAGTAGAGATAGCCCTGAATGGGCAGGGAGTTGCTGGAGGACGCATCTTGGTCCGTGGGGAGCGTGGGAGCAGCAAATGTGCCATCTGGCTTGCGGCGCCGATAGATCTCTTTGCGTCGCCGGATCTTCTCCTTGTTCTCCTTGTACTTGCGCGACTCCAGCTGGTTGTACAGGCGATCCTCGTCCCGCCTGGGACTGATCACGCGGATGGAGACCAAGCGATTGCGTCGCAGCTCCCGGCGCTCCCGCACCTTGGCCTCGATGTACTGGGCCAGGGATTTGGAGCTGAGGGAGCCCACATAGTCCGTGTCCACCTGAATTAGCTCGCTGGCGAGCAGCTCGTTGTCGTTCTGGAGCTCGTGCAGCGGCTGTTGCGTGGCGTCGTCTTCGAGTAAGGTCTGGAGTCGCTGCTCGGCGCTCGGTGGCTCCCACTGCGATATGCGCTCGCGCAGGTGATAGTAGTAGATGTCGCCATCGGGCGTCATACGCCAGTTCCAGGCTGAGGGTAGTGGGTCCACCCCAGGCGGCAGTTTGTACTCGGCGGCCTGAGCAAACGCCGGTCCGTCCTCCGGCTCTTCCGGCGAGACCATCGCCTGCGCCTGCTGCTCCGTACGCTGGGGCGTGGGCACCAGCATGTCCTCGGCATTAAACCACTCGCCGGTTTCGGTGTTCTGGTAAAAGGGCAGCTGCTTGGTATCGGTCTTCAGGTCGACGCCAAAGAACTCGCAGCGCAGCTCGTGCTCCCGCCAATCCTCGCTGCAGACCCGCTTCTCAGCCTCGTCCAGGGCCACCTAAAAGGGACACAAAGTAGAGTGGTGAGTAGAAAAAAACCTCGATCTCTACTTACCTTGCGCTCGAAGAGGCTCCGCCTTAGCTCCTTGGACAGCGTGCGCCTTGGCTCCGTGGTGGATCCGCCAATGTCGGACCTTCGACGGTTGTCGTTCCTAGCCATGCCTCCGCTTCCCGCTCCATTGCCATTGTCCATGGACCCGTTGCTGCCCTTGGGCTGCGTGGTGATCGTGCAGATCGTGTTGTTGCCGCTCATGCGTATGGGCTTGCTGGTCCGGCTGCTGGTCGTGTCCCTGCGGAAGCGATCCTGCCTGTAGCGATCGCTGGTGCTCTCGCGCTGCTCCCGCTGGTCCTCGAGAGCGGTGCTGGCGTGCAGGGCATGCTTCTGCTGTCGGTCCGCCTCCCGTTCGTGCTCCTTCATCTGCTCGAAGCGCTCGCGCTTGGGGATGCGGAAGATCTCCGGCAGGGCCTGCCACTTCTGCAGGAGCGCCACCATGCGCTTGTGCAGAGCAGACTGTGCGGGGTCCATCTCTGCTCCCCCCGCAGGCGGTTGGCTCTGCTCCAGGCTGCTGCTCCACTGCTGGACGCTCTGGTAGACGCGGCTGTCGTTCAGCATGGTGCGATTGGGTATGGGCAGCGACTCGAGGGCGTCGAGTAGCACCTCGCGCAGCTGGTTGTCGTCGCCATTCTCGCTGATCCAGGCGTGCAGCAGCCGCAGGCCATGGTAGTCGAGGAACAGGCGGCGGCAGGGCAGCTCTCCGCGCGTGAGCACGACCAGGAGTTGGAGGCGCGTCTGCAGGAGCTTGGCGCGCACCATGCAGCGCGAGAAGCGGAGCGTGTCCAGCTGGTTCTTCAGGCCGCTGCGACTGAGCAGCGAGAGCTCCTCCACGACATCGGGATCCTCGAGCATAGCGTGGAATTTGCTGACCTTTGGCTTTCGCGCTGCCTTCTCCCCCGATCCCGAGCCACCGCCGCCAGGAGCGGAGCTGGGCTTCAGCCAGCGTCCGGCCTTGTACTCGCGATCCTTGGGCTTGACGTGATGCTGCTCCTTGCGCCTCCGATTGGCGGCCCCCGACGGCAGCTTAACCTTGACCTTTGACGGGACCTTGGCTTTGGTTATCTTGCGCGACTCGCCAGCATCCTGGTCGGCAGTCTCCGGCTCCGGCTCGAGCTCCAGCTCCTCCTCCAGCTCCTCACTGTCGCTGTCCGCATCCAGCTGCTCGCCCTCGTCCGAGTCCGGCTCGCCGCCTATCCAGCCGCGGCAGTTGGTGGCCTCGCAGTAGCACCGCTGGGCATCCTTGCCATAACGCTGATACTGATAATCGAACGTTATCTCCTCGCCTGGTTGGATGGGCTTCACGCTGAAGAAGCCAATGCGCAGCTCCCCGTTGACGGTCCACTTCTGGGTCTCGGCATTGGGATCGCAGCTGTGGTTGATGAACCGCGAGATGTTCCCCTTGGAGGTGGCATCTATGATGGCCTCGCCGCGCAAAGCCATGAAGTAGTAGTGTCGCTTTCGGTCCTTCGAGTAAAGATGCTGCCGCCGCTCGAACTCCTCGCTGTCGATGACCTCACCGACGTATTCCATGATGAACTCGCCGGGCGGTATCTGCAGCTCGGCGGTGATGCCGCAGCCCTTCTTTTCGGTGCGGAAGACGCGGCAGGGCCAGCACTTGTGCTGCTGGAAGCGCTTGTTCGTGCACCGGTCGCCGTTGGTGCACAGGGGGCCGCACTCGATCATCAGCATCCGGTTGATGCAGCCGGCGCCGCAGCACAGATGTCCCTGCGCCTCCTCGTCACCGGTGAGGAAGCAGTCGCACTGCATCTCTGCATTCTCCTGACTTACCTGGGAACAGAAGAGGATTAAGTATTTTTATCTAGACTTTATCTATATCTTCGACTTACCTGTCTGGCGCATCGGTAGTAGTTCTCCCTCAAGGCCTGAAACGTGTTGAGTCCCTCGCTGCGCAGAAACTGCTCGTTGATGGCCTCAATGTTGGCCAGCTCGGCCAGTTGCTCGTCCATGCTGATGGGAGCTAGGGCCATGCTGGTCACTCCCCTGCCCTGGCTGGCCTTGGGTCCCTGCGGCTTCTGCTTGATGCGATGCGAGCGACGCACTCCGCCGTTTCCGTTATTCGAGGAGGTCTCCTCGGAGTTGGACTGCGTGGGCGAGGGCGAGAGCGTTGTGTCCGGTGTCTCCATGTTGGCCACTCGCTGCGAGAACTCCTCCTCTTCGGTTAGTTGCGTCTGCTCCTGTTTGACTTGCTGCTGCTGCTCCTCCTCCTCCGTCTGTCCCTCTTTCTCTGGCTGGGGCTCCTCCTCGTCGGCTACCTTGTAGTCGCGCTTTAAAAGATTGACGCCATCCTCAATGAACTTGGCTATATCCTTGAGCGTGTCGGGAGCTTCCAGCTCGGGCGAGGCGGGGCCGCTGCTGCGCTGCTTCTTGCTGCCCGAAGAGCTGGACTCCGAGGACTCTTCCGTTTCAAGGAGCACCTCCGTTGACTTGAGAGCTTTCTTCTTGGTTGGTTGATTGACCTGCCCCTGTGAGTTGCTGGAGCTGGAGTCCTGCGAGTCCTGGCGGCTCAGCGGCACCTTGGCCCCCTTCCTGGCCCGCTTCTTGCCGGCGGACTTGTTGATGTCCGGCAGGAGATCCGCCGAGGCCTTGGGATGGAGGGAGAAGCGACGCTTGGCGAGGGGAACCGCTGGACTCGCTTCAGCGTGGCGCTCCTCACAAATGGTATTCCGCCGCAGCTCCAGCTTGGAGGGAGTGGGCGAGGCGGCACTATCCTTGGTGGGATTCCGCTTCGAAGAGGAGTCCGAAGATGATACGGAACCTGGCGAAACCGTCGCCTGCTCACGAACATTCGCTTCTTCGGATATTGTGCTGCGCCTGGAAATCGAACTGGACCTGCTCTTGGTTCGCTTCACCTTGTCCACGGGCGTGGGCACCCTTGTTGCGGTGGTTGTGGTGGAGTCGGAGCCAGGCGAGCTGCTCCCTTGCAGCTTCGGTGAGTCCTCGTAGACGGTATTCCTTCGGCTGCTGACCGACCTGCGTACCAGCGATTTCTTTGGTGGAACTGCTGGTGAGACTGAAGTGGAGGTCGCTGCCGGAACTGGGGACTCCACCTTGGGCAGCGGCACCTTCTTGATCTTCTTCTTGCTCTTCTCCTCGAGTCGCATCTGAGCGCTGGCCTTGTCCATGGCCTTGAACATGGCATCGCACTCGACGAAGAACTTGTCTTTGGATTTATGGGGCGTGGAGCTGGAGCTGGAGTTCTTAGGAGACTCGGACTTGGCTGGCTCCGCTGGAGCAGCAGCTTCTGTTTGGAGCGAAGAGTTGGGCGACTTGCTGGTTTCCTTTTCTGAGGGGGATTGCCTATGCTCCTTCTTCTTGTGTAAACTAAGACTCTCCGGCGAGGATTTCTCGCGCTCTGTCTCCCTCTTGGATCCAGGAGTGAGTTTTATCGGTTTGATTGCCTTGCCAGGAGTCGCTTCCGAGTCCGATTCCATTGTCCTGCCTTTCTTGGTGCTGACCTGTGCCAGTTCCCTGGCGGGTGAGCTCTTCTCTGACAGCTTCTCCTTCTTTCCTGACACACTTTTCTTTGGTTCTCTTCGCTCGGACACTGGTGATACTGTCGGCTTCCTTTCTGGCCCAGATCCAGTTGGCTTCTTGGTGAGGCCTTCCTTCTTGGACTTTTTTACGGTTATTTCTGCTGCAGCTGGTGGTGACGGTGACAACGACGATGACGACTCCTCCTGCTCCCTGCTGGCTGTTTTTGTTTCCTCGGGCGCTGCTGCTGCTGCTGCTGCCACTGACATGGATTCTTGCTGCTCGCCGAGTGAAGTTAGTTCAGGCTGATCCCCCTTACTTGGCTGCTCAGCTGGCGCTGGGGTGTCAGATTCATCGTTTGACATCTGAGCCGTCGGCTCCACTTCGGGCTCTGTTTGTTTTTTGCTCTCGACTACTGTTTGCTGAGTAGGTTTGGATTCCTCCCTTGACTCTGGTGACTCATCTGGGCTTTCGGATGCGGCTGGTACGTCTTCGGCTTTAGTGGCTTCATCTTCAAGCGGAGGCTGAGCTTCTGGTGCAGGTTCTACACTCTCAACAGTCTTCACAGGCTCTACAGTCTTCACAGGCTCTGCAGGCTCAACAGTCTCCACAGTCTTCACAGGCTCTACAGCTTCTACAGTCTCCACAGGCTCTGAAGTCTCTACAACATCTACAGTCTCCTCCTCCAAATGCAGTTTCTCTTCTGAGGGCTTGGTTTCTGGCAGGGATTTGGTTGAGTCTTTAATTATTTCCGTTTGAGGCTGTTCCATGACCATGACCGGCGGTTCTCTAGGTTCTAGAGCAGTTGTACTGTCTTCCGTTTCTCCTTTGGACTCTTGAATGGCTTCATCAATCGAGGTGGAAACCATTTCCGTCTCCGCAGTCACCTCCTTCAACTCCAACTTCTCTCCAGTCACCTCCAGGGGAAGTTCTTGCTTCTCAAGGACTTCTTCCTTTTCCCGAACTACCTCCACTACCTCCTGCTCACTCTGGCTATCGTCCTCGATGAGATCTATGAGCACATGCTGCTCCTGCTCCTCCTCCTGGCCCTGGGACTCCTCCGACTCCAGTATCTGCTTGCTGCTCTCGGCGGCTATCTCGGCAAAGGTCTCCTCGAGCGTCTTGCCCTGGCGGCTGTTGCCACGCGGCTGCACGGATCTACGGCTGCGCCGCGGAGCCGGGGATGATGATTCGGTGGATTCTGGTTCGCCAGAATCCGGTGCTGCCTCCTGCCTGCCTTCCGCCGTCTCCTCCTCGTCTTCATCATCGGCTGACCAGAGACTTGGTGGCTCACTCAGCACCTCCACCATCTCATCGAGATCTGGTTCTGGCGCAGGCAACGAGTCCTGCTTTTCGAGATCAATTTCGATTTCCTCCACAACGGCCGGAGGCAGCAGCTCTTCTTGATCTTGATCTTGCTCCTGCAGGGCCTGCTCCTGCTGCTGTTCCTGCTCCTGCTCGTCCTCTTTGCCCGTCTCCGATGTCTCGATTTCGATGAATATGATCTGCGAGTCAGAGTCCGAGTTATCCCCGGACACGTGAATCGTGGCTAGCTCCTTGAGTGGCTGCTGCTGCAGATTATCCGGCTGCTCGTCCAAAGCGTTTTCATCCTGCAGCACGGGGGGATCCCCCACCGACGAGGAAGACGACGGCGGCGAGGTGCAGGCACCCACCACGGTGATATTTAGGGGCGTGTCACCCGAATCCGACGACTCCAGACGCCGCGACAAGTTCAGGCGCTTGACCGAGACGCGCAGCTTGGACTTGCGCTTGAAGCCAGCAAAAGTTCCGGCTGCCGCTGCCTCGCCGCCACTGCCGCTGCCCGTGGAGGTGCTTGTGCTGGTGGAATTCGAGTTGGTGTCCGAGTCCGAGCAGCTGGGAGCGGCAGCAGGAGCCGCAGCAGAGGCAGCAACTGAAATTTCAGGCAACGCAGTTTTCCGAGGACGTCCGCGCTTCCTGACCGCCACCACGGGGAGGGCGGCCACCGTCTGGACGGGACTGGCGCTGGGCTCGCTCGTAACCTGGGCCACGATCAGGCTCTGCGTGGGCCTGGGCTTGGCAAAGATCTCCAGGGCGTGCGGCGGCGGTGGTGGCGGCGGCAGCGACTGGTGGCTGCTCTCGAACATGGAGAACAGGCGATTGCTATTGGTATTGCTGCCGGCGGCGGATGGAGCCGCGCCAGGTGAGGCCGTGGAGCCGACGATGCTGGGATTGGGATTGGTATTGGGATTCGAGTCGATGCGCGCTTCAATCTGGATTTTGTGCGCCTTCCGGTTCTTGCTGAGCAAATCCCGAACGTCGAACTTGATGATCTTCTTGCGGGAGCTGCGCCGGCACTCGCTCGGGCTGCCATCCGCATCCGTCTCCAGTGGCGACGAGGGCGTGGGCGTGGGCGACGCAGCTGCAGCAGCTGGAGAGTTCGCTTTAACAGCATGCGCGGGGGGCAGGACGGTGGCCCACTTCGGTGGACGACCGCGACCGCGGCCACGTGACGCAACGGCTGGCCGGCCGGAGTAGCCCATTGCAGATGCTGGCGACTCCTCCATGGCTGCGATTCCTGGGCGGAGAGAGAAGAGAGATAACACCGGGGTTAGAAACACACTCTGATAACAGCAGAGAAACTATTTAAATGAAACCAAACCGATCTGTGGATGTGATTATGCACCGGGAACGGCGCGCTTAGACACGATTTCGATTTTTTTTTTTTCTTATTCTCTCTTTTTTCGTTTTCTTCATTAAGCGATCCTCAATGCGCGGCAAACGAACGGAATAATTTACAGTTATCTTTCGGGGGCCTACTTCGATTGGGCTCAGCTGTCACTTTTTATCACTTACACAGGGCAGAAGCACAGACAGATCCTGTGATTCTGTGATTTCTTCTCTTTTTCGGTCTGTGTGTTGTTTATACACTTGCATGTAGAGATGGCATAGTGGTGGCCATCCGCCTATCGATAGCCGCGAAAAGGTTATCGTTGGCTCGTAAGGAAGGGGGTTGATGTATGGTAAAAATGTATTTTTAAATGCTTTTAACCGAACTATAAACTATATTTAATATTTAAAGTGATTAAATACAAAATGGCATCCTTATTATTTGGCTTAATATTAATTTTGTTTAGTTTATTGGAAATTCTAGCCTTGTTCTGAAAATTCTTATTGGAATTTATGTAAATATTCTCCATTTCTTTATTAACATACAAACGAATTAAAAATAAACAAAAACAATTTTCATAATTATAATAAATGTATATAAATAGTTATTACATGTTACTTGCTGCGATTCAGATACAAAAAATAAATAAAAAACGAAGGGGACGTTTTATACATACATGTATGTAAAAACTAAATGTAAACATATCGATATCCAACGATTCACTGATATCGCCTCTCTCTTGTGTTTGTGTGCGTGTAAACTTTCGTGAAAAGCGGAGAACCTGAAAAATTCAAAAGGAATATTTCGAAAATTCAAAATTTTGTATGTCTAGAGTAAACAGGAAAACTATAAAGTTTCCCAATGCGATCGATGACAGCAATAAAATTTGCCGCATCGCACACTAGTACGCAGTACTCCGTTGGAGAATGACAGCTGATAGGAAATAGAAAAATCGAAGTGCCGTTAAATGTCAAGGACACGGAAAACAGAATAAAGAGCCACAACAAAAGGGAAAAAAGTCACAAATTAGCGAAATAAACAACAATTTAGGAAAGCTCCTAATAAACAAATATCAAGGGGAGCTTGGAAATAGCGCTCAATAATATCCGTAAAGATGTCGAATCCGGTGCATGGAAGACCGCCAAATAGTTCCGGCTCGGCCGGATCCTCCTCTTCCTCCTCGTCCTCTCCCTCCGCTGCGTCGCCCGTTTCGGTGAACATGCAGCAGCCTGCTGGTGGGAACAGCACCTTGTCGAAGGAGAAGGCGGGGCTGCCACCGGTTTACCTTAACCTGAACGAGGTAAGTGCGCCTATTATCCTGCGGAAGAACCAGTGTTTGTTGGTAATTTTCGTGTGTGCAGCATGCTGGGAAGGATTCGGCGCCGGCTCAAGCCTCCTGCTCGCCGCTCCAGCACTGGGACGATACCCTCACCGCCGACGTCTGGCTATCGTCGCTGCACAGCGTCATCTTTATCATTACCTGCGCCCTGGCTGCTTTCATTCTGTTCCGCAACGTGCTCACCTGGTAATCTCGACTAGAAGTGTACTCCTCTCTAGGCCTAGCTCTCTCTCTATCTCTCTCTCTATGTTTTATAGATACTCTAGCAGATGATAATCCGATTGCGATCTTTAGTTGGATATCTATCTAATTTTGTCGGAATTATTAAAATAAATTTACTTAAAGTTACAATTATTAGATCGCCAAAGATATTCTAAAATTATTTTTGCCACCAAATCAATCGATTAGAAATCGTTTACCTATTTCTATCGCTTTTCTTTTTTTAGATTACCATTTTCATAATATAATTAATTATTAAAATATAAATGGCTTTGAATATTAATTATATTTTTGTAGGAAAATATTAAAAATATTTTTTTATTTTAAAAAGGATTTTAGAAACGTTTTTTGTATATTAAATGAAGATCTTTAGTTCATAGAAGATATTTTTTATTATTATAAAAATCCCCATTGTTTTTAGAAAGATATTATCTGCAAGGGTATGCCAAGCTTCGGTTTCCGAAGACACGCTTTCTTTCTTTCCCACTCTTTCTCTCACTCTCCCGCTCCCGCTCTCACTCTCACTCACTCTCTCTCTCTGTAATTCTTTTGAGCGCAGAGCTCGGCTTTGAGCTTTGTTTTTTGTTTATTTTGTGAGCTGGGTTGTGTTTTTTTTTTTGCTCGTTTCGGCGATCAAAAATTGGCCAGTTGCTTTTGCGACGCCCATCAGCAAAGACGGAACCGTGCGGAAGACACGGCACACAGAGAGAGAGAGAGAGAGAGAGTGTGTGTAGAATTTGAGAGTCTACGGGGGGAAGAATTAGAACGAAGCGCGTAGAAAGTGCCAACGATGGAGGAGAAATTCATAGAGGTTTCCTATTTGTACGCCAGGCACTTGCAGAGCTTTTGGGGCGCCTCCGGAGATTTCTGGCAGTCGCAATGGGACAAATTCATCGACTCGTTCGGTAAGTACGCCAAAAAACAAAGCGAAGAATGAAGATAGAGGACCGAAGAAAGATGGAAGAGTGGAAAATGGGACAGGGGCAAAAGGCAGGCTCTAAACTTTGCCCCTCTCTTCGCTGATTATGGGGCTGGTGTAGTGCAAATTGCAATTCTCACACAGAACAACAACAGCGAAATGTCAACAGCAACTGTTTTGTTTACTAATTCTCGGCGCACAAAGCTGCAGATACACAGCCACAGATACAGATACAAATACTGTAGCTACAGATGCGGATACAATCACAGGGCAGAAGTTCTGCCAATTACGAAAGTGAATCGACGCGGTTACTCATCCCACTTTCCAAGCCGAAAACATGAACTCTTCATTTAAGTTCACTTAAATTAAGCCAAAACACATTTACAGAGCACTTTCTGAGCTCCCATTTCCAGTATTTCGAGTTCCAGTATGTTATATACTTTTTATACAGACTTCTATTTATACTTTTCAAATATTTTTGCATTATTTGCTAAACAAACCAAAGGTTTAACCATAAACTTGCATTGCCTAAGCTCCTCCAAGTCGGCAAACTGTGATTTTTTAGGGTATATATTAATGATTTATTTTTGTATTACTTGAACAACTACAAGTTGCAATTTTATGGCTCCATTAACACGCCAGATTGTTGCTTATAAAGCTTATTTATTAGACAAGCTTAAAATATAATGAACAAAAGCCACTCACAATTTAGTTAGGATTTTAAGAAGCACTTCATTTCTAACAAAGCTCTCAAGAACGGTTCTTTTAACCCTAAAAGTCCCGAAAAGACCGGAAACTAAAAAAACTGCTCTATAACGCTCTTTTCTATCTCTCTCTTGAGACAGCTTGCTTTTTGCAAAGATCTTTTGGCTCATAGGAGTCTCAACTCTCTTCCTAATCGTAACTGAGGTGTTCTTAGCTTTCCAACACATTTAAACACCGAATATCAGACTCGAAGAACCCTAAATTTAGTTACTAACTAAGCTAAAATCTGTACTCACATCAAATTTATTTTTCACAGGCGATGAGCCCATGGTGCTGTGGGTCTTTGGCACCACCATATTCACCATGATCGTCTACTGGACCGTGGGCACACTGTACACATTCATGGACCTGACCAATCGACCCGCCTGTCTGCGCAAATACAAAATCCAGCCGGGCACCAATGAGCCGGTGGAAGTGCGTCGGCTCCTAAAGGTATGAATTGATTGATTTAATTGAAAATGAAAGTGAACTCTCAATTGACTCCCATTTATATGTTCTGTGATAGGTTATCTGGTGCGTGGTTTGCAACCAGATCTTTGTGGGCATACCCTTGGCCTACGCCAGCTACCGGCTGATGGAGATCCGGGGCCTCAGCGACATCCGGGACCTGCCCACGTTCCACTGGGTCTGCTTCGAGCTGACCGTGTGCATCCTAATGGAGGAGCTGGGCTTCTACTACTCGCACCGCCTGCTCCACCACAAGCACATCTACAAGTATATCCACAAGCAGCATCACGAGTGGACGGCCCCCATATCGGTGACGGCCATCTATTGCCATCCCATTGAGCACATCTTCAGCAATCTGTTGCCGCCATTCCTGGGCGTCTTTCTGATGGGCAGCCATGTGGCCACCGCCTGGCTGTGGTTCGCTCTGGCCATACTCTCCACCCTCAACGCCCATTCCGGCTACCATTTGCCGTTCTTTCCCAGTCCCGAGGCCCATGACTTTCACCATCTCAAGTAAGATCGTTTGTTTATGGTTTAAAACTTGTAATTAATATTGTTAATTGACAGATTCAACAACTGTTTCGGTGTTTTGGGCGTCCTGGATCGCCTGCATGGCACCGATTCTCTGTTCCGGGCCACCAAGTCCTATGCTCGCCACATCATGATGTTGAGCTTCAAGCCGCCGCGCGATGCTTTTCCGGATTCAACGATGAAGTGAAGACATTCTTTGAAGAATTTCTCTTTCTCTATCTCAACTTCTATTTCTATCTCTCTCTATCTGTGTATACAAAAATTTTAATTGTGATAAAACAGGGCGCGAGGATCCTATTTTGTACACCTCACACACACCCCACACCCCACACATGCATCATGTATTCGTTGTGCGAATCCCCCAAACACAAAATGTTAAACAAAGTAAATAAAGCGTAAATGTAAATTGTAAAATTAAGGGATTTTTAAAGGAACTCATGCTAGGGATGTATATCGAGAGGATGTATATTCCATATTATAGAAATATAGTTTATATCGAAAGTATGGTTAGCTTTGATATCGCTAAAACATCAATATCAATCATATTTATCTATATTTCCGATTATATTGGGGCGATAAAACCAACATTAAATTGATTTATTGCACAAATATATTCTGCATATTTCAAATATCGATGTTTCCAAGAAATTCATTCACAATTCTGTTGATTTTCTTTAACAATCATCACTTTATATACGTTTAATTAAGAGATACATATAATTAACAACTAAGTACTAAGTGTATAAGTACTAATATATATATAAGATGAAAAAAAGAGCAACTTCACAAGTAATCGGATAAATAATTATGGTTAAAAGCTATAAAGACAAGATAGAAGGGTTAGCAGAAGGTTACAACTAATTGGAATTGAAAAACAATTATAATTACAAAGAGTTTATATTAGATATATAATAGTTTAGAGTTTTAAGGACAAACAAAAAAAAAAAAAACAGACTGGTCAATCGATCTTCGTCTCGGATGATAACTAAACAAGATTTGTGGACGGGCCGAGGGTGTGGGGATCCCTTGGCTATTGCTTGACCGCCTGGGCCACGCCCTGCTGCCCGCTGCCGCTGCCCTTGAGCTTCGTCTCGAACTCGTCGAGCACCTCCTTGTAGTGGGGGCCCAGCTCCTCGCGCACCGTCTCGTACCAGCGGGCCAGCTTGTTGCGGTTCTGGAACGTGTTGTAGCCAATGGATTCTGGAATGGAGAATATATACATAAATATCTGATTGAAGGAGACCTATTTCCAGAGCACTCACTGGGCTGATCTATTTCACAAATGGCACTGAGATCCGCATAGGAGATGTTGTCGCCCAGCATAAACTTGCGGGAGTTGAGGAAGAGCTGCTCAAAATCGTTGAGTGTGTGCTCCAGCTGTTTGCTAGCGAGATTCACCTGGAATTAAGACAGGATTAGCTACAGGATTGATGGATTGTTCAGAGACTTACAGCATTATCCGCAGGTCGCGTCTTCTGCAGGTAGGGCACCAGCCACTTCTGCTGGAAGTACTCCGTGGTGGCCACACCCATGTTGGTCTGCTGCCAGGCCAGGTACTCATCGATCCGACTGCGGCCGAGATGGCGACGGGGATACCAGTGCTCCGGCACTAGCTTCTCGCGTGCCAAATGCCGGAAGATGGCCACATTCTCCGACAGCTGATAGCCATGATCCGTGATAGCCGGCAGCTTGCGGAACCGGTTCACATTGTCCCGGAACTCACCAGTCAAGTGCTCGCCTGGGAAAGGGAAGAAGAAAGACAGTTGTATAAAATGAGGTTTTTAAAATGAAGGTATAACTTTTGGTCCTGGAAAAAGGTACAACTTTTATACAAAATCGGAAGTAGGTATCTAGGACCTAGTACCTAAACCTACAAGGGAGATACGGTTAATTCATGTGGTGAATTTGTCACTGCCCTGCTCCTCAGGAATTTCCTCAAAGTGCTAAGAGGGAAACAGTTCAGGACAATAGTTTCCACCACATAAAAAACATAATTTCTGTGGTTTATATTTTAAATTATTTATAAATATTTCCCTGAACAAAGAGTATATAATTCAATTCAGAAAAGAACGGCTTAAAATCCAATACCCTGAATCTCTTGCTTACCACCTGCTGAATTGAGAATGCATATGCATAAGCTCCTCCCTTTTGCACATAAAATTCCACACACACAATTAGTTTAGTGTTCATTCCCCTAAACTCGAATTCTAAATCCGATTCCGATATTAATAAAATTCTTAAAATATAAAATTCAATGAAAACAGGTTTCGCTTCTTCGGCTGCAATCATCCGATGCCTGGTTAGATCGCCTGATCCCATCAAGATATTGCTCTGCTCGGCAACGCAGGTGCCGCTGAATCACGACCTGAATTTCGGGAACCAAAATAAAGATAACGATAAGGAACGGTAATGGCCGCAATGGAAGAATTATTGCCCTCAAAAGGGGGGCGTGTCTCTGGGGTGGGCCAAAGCCAAAGTCACTGTCAATGTCAATAGAGCGCAGATCAAGGTCACACGGATGTGGGAGTGAGTTGCCGGGGAGAACGTGCAGCACTTGTGCGGCCTCCTCCAATCTCTATAAAAATAAATATAACCCCTTTCTGATGAGTGCACAAGCAAATTGATTTCATGATGACTTCGTGGGCTGCTGGTGTAAGTGGAACACAGAAATTAACTGCAAATCCCGTGGAAACCTAATTGATTAGTCAGCAACTGTGCTTCCCGGGCATATCAGCTGATTAGATTTAAATAGCAGCAGCGACAACAGCAGCAGCGGCAATTTATCAATTTTTCAATTTTATTTTTAATTGCTGTCATTTGGAAAACTGCTGATGATGGTTCTATCAGGGCGCTATGGTTCTGAGCAGAGGTCCCGGTCCAGCAGGTTGTCGCAACGTGATTGACAACGATCAGAAGATCACCGAATCGCCGGAAGCACAAGCTGATTATTAGATACAAGATTGTGGGAGAACATGCATTCCAATTAAATTGTTCAAATTGCTAATTGCTAATGGCTTAAAAGGTTCATAGTTCTTGACTCTAACCAGTCATACCTTCTACAATATCACCTTGACTTGTAGATATTTAAAAGTCAAGAAAAAACACTCGCTAATATACCATTTGACCTCTGGTAACTTGGCTTACAAGCCATGGAAAGCTTTAAAAATGACTGGAGCCAATCAATAGATAATTTTGAAGGGCCCATACCAAATTGGGTTAAGAAATATCAATTTTTATGATGGCTAAGCACAACAATCAATCCTTCCACTTGATCCCAATTGCAGTTGGCTCGTAAAGTCTTGGCCAGATTAGATTCCTTGCGTCACGTCACGCTCAGGCGGCATGAAAGCGACTCAGACTGAGACTCTAACGAATAGTTGTAAATGTTTGCCCCCGCACTGGAGTCTTTAACCTCCACAAGGTTGTTGTGTGTGTCTACCTCCCTCCCTCTTCTCTCTGTGGTCTCTGATTTCTAAGCTCCGATCGCTGCACTCCGAGGGGCAAAGTCCAACCAAGTGGCTGTAAAAACCGGGGCCTCTGGCTGCACAGAGAAACAAACAAAAACTTTGGAATGGAGAACTGGCTTCAGATCTCTCTCTACTGTTCAAATAATAGCGAAAAATGGGGAACTGCACTTTTTAATTAATATGGTTCTTTGTCGCGGAGTGGAGAAAACTCTCCTTGGGATTAGCATATCTGAGATGCGGATATCAATTTACCAACTGGATTGCATGAAATGCAAACCCGTCAACGACCAGATATCGCGCTCTTTAATGGGTCTGGTCTCTGTCTGAAGTCCGCTGATTGCTGCATCCTCTCCTCTCGCATCAATTCTGCACTTTATGGCCACCATCAGAGGCAGAGGCAGTGGCAGAGCCAGCTGGTGCCAACGTTTCCGCAACCTTGACCAAGTGGAAAAAGAAGAAGAAGAGGTGTGAGACCCCGCTCCCCTTTCTCATGTGCGACCAAAAAGTGCTAAGCGCACGCGCAGCTTGGCAAACAACAAAAATTATAATAATATAAATACTAAACACATCAACAATGGGGCAAAGTAGCAAACAAATCAGCAGTTAATCTGAATCTAAATTTTTAAGTGTCCTAGTTTGGCGAGCAGATGATAAAAGCCATGCCAATGATCCGTTTGTCGATTTAAGCAGAGTGTGTGGACAAAGTGCAGTCTTTCTTGTTTATTTTTTGTTATTTTTTTAATATTAATTGGTACAGTACAGATGAATTTAAATAGCGGTAAGGTGTAGTAGCTGGAGTGGGGAATATATAGGAACTAAGGAAAATGTCTCTCTTAAACAATCTAAAATCTTTTTTTTTAATTGTTAGCATTTAAAATGACTTAATTTCACCGATTCGGTAAGGTTTAGAAGCTAAAGCAGGGAAAAGCTGGTATAAGAGCTAAGAAAAGCTCCGTTTTAATAGATTTTAATCGATTTTTACTAAGCATTTTTCGTAATATACCCTTGCAGGGTATTATAATTTTAGTCAGAAACTTACAACGCAGGGAAGGAGGCGTTTCTGATCCTATAAATCATATATATTGATCAGAATTAACAGCAGAATCGATCTAGCCATAAAAATATATATTACTCAATTTTTTCAAAATTTTACAAGGGATTACATCGTCAAAATTGTCACAAAAAATCACAAAAAAAACTTTTATTTTTTAAACTTTGGTATACTTTTTATTTTATTAAAAACAAGCACAGAATTCGAATCCGAATTCAAATTAATGCATTTTTGGCTGAGTTATAATCGATTTTCATTTAAGAGTTTATAAACATTGGTTTCCCAAAATTACCTTTCTCTATTGTTTTTATTCAATTTTAAATCAAAGTTCCTCTATCAAAAGCATTCACGGAAAGTCAAATAAAAGCTACTAGAGCTGAGAAAGTATCCTTGTTAATCGATTTGGAAAAGTAATAAAAAGTTGTATATCTTCCAAGTTAAGAGGTTCCTATCCTTCCCATTTAAAACGAATTCAACAAACTACAAGTTAACTATAGAAATACGAAATATTTTTATAAACTAAAATCGATTAAAAATCGATCATCTTTATTGCTTTTTTCAGCTGTTTGCAGGGTTTGCAGGCAGGTGATAAAAGCCCAAGTTGATGCCGCGCCCCGATGGGGTAAGATCAAACTGTAAACACGTTCAAAGTGCACCGCTAAAAAAATGCCTGAACCTGCCTGCAAGACATGTTTTTGCACTTGTTTCCGAAAGAAACAAAAACAAAACAAAAATACAAAAATAAAATAACAAAAACCAAAACAAAAAATCTCACGTTCGCTTCGCATTGCTGATTATTCGTTTCAAATTGGTTCACACTTGTTTATAGAAATTAATACGATTAAGGAAGCGATTAAGCAAGTCATTTTCGGCTTTCCAGAGGAAGTTGAAATGTAACAAAAAATATTCCAAAATATATTTCCTTATCAACTGTCGTCTGTTTTACCAAATTGTTGCTGCAATATTTGTTTTTATTATTGTTATTTGTTTGTTGCAACCGCCTCTGCCTCTGCCTCTGCCTCAGCTCACTTTCCCCGTTTTGGAAACGTTTTCGACGACGAACCAAGTGGAATTTGTAACGAGCGGAAAATTTTTATAAAATATTTTGTTTTTTTTTTTCCGTTTTGGAAACTCGGTGACGAAAACAAAGGGCCGAAGCATAAATGCATAGAAAATGTGAGAGACAGCGCCGACGACCTTTGGAGTCGTGCGTTGTGCGTGTGCCGAGTGTGTGGTGTGTGGTGCGTGGTGTGTGTGCCACCGAGCACGTACTCTCACTCACCTTTGAGCATCGAGATGGGAATGGCCTCGAAGGGTATCTTGGAGGCCTCCAGCAGGATATAGAGCGCCCGGCTGGACTGATTGAGGAAATCAAAGTAGAACTTGAGTGGCTGCGACATTGTGGAGATTTTCAGACTCGATTTTGTGCTGCTTTTGTGACTAGTTTCGAGTTCGAATTCAAAATCGAAAAATTCAAAAAATCTATCGGGAATCGGTTATCCAGAAGCCGCGCTCTCTCTCTCTCTCTCTCTCTCTCTGTGTGCCTCTCTCCTTTTGGACTGGACTGACTTGTTGGACTTTTGCGGCTAGACTGAGCTCGCCGCGCTGCCGCAGCGGCATTTTAAACGCAGCAACGCGCGTCAACGTCGACGGCGCAGCAGCAGCAGCAGTTGTTCATTAAATGCGCCGCAAAAACAAGCCCGGCGTCGGGCCAGAGCAGCGCAGAGTGATCACAACAAGATGCGAACGAATACAAAAAGTAAAAAGTAACAAATAAAAAATGAAAGAGTACAAAAACAGAGACAAAAAGACCGGCTTCTTGTTAATATGTACATTGCATATGGCCCCCACTTCTGCCGCTGCTGCTCCAGCACCTTCCCCCCTTGCTGTCCACATCTCCTACGCTCCTATGCTCCTGCTCTCCTGCTCTCCTCCTACTCCTCCGCTGCAGCAGCGACATTGTTGCTGTTGGAGCTCCTGCTGCTGCTACTCTCTCACTTGGATTGGCACTTTGCGACCCGCGACGCGACACGCAAAAGAGGGTGTGGCCCCCAGAGAGCAGCTGCGAGGGATCGATGTGATCGGCTCATGATGATTCCCTCAAGTGCATCGTGATTTAATCAGCCAGACTACCTATGGTAACTCGGGAGATAGGCGTGCTAGAGGCATGCAAATCGCGGGGATTACTCACAGTTGATAGGGAAGCTTGCATACCAAAAATCTACCAGGAACTCAAATAAATCGTATAACTCATATAAGCAAAACCTATGATAACTCGGGATATGAGCAAGCTAGAAATATAAAAATTGCTATGCGTCTTCACAGTTGTTAGGAAAGTTTGCATACCAAAAATCTAACAGCAAATCAAATAAATCATATAAGCAAAACCTATAGTAACTCGGGATATAAGCACGGTAGAAATATAGAAATTACTATACACCTTTACAATTGTTAGGAAAGCTTGGATACCAAAAATCTCCAAAAAAAACGAAGATTATTGGAAACGCAACCTAGGGTAACTTGGGAATTAAGAGTGCGAGGGGCATGAAAATTACTAGGCGCACTCACAGCTATTGGGGAAGCTGGCATACCAAAAATCTAAAAAAATATTACCTAAACTAAGCTGATATTACAAACTAAAATTTGCAGTTCTTTCATAAAATGAGTGTTACGAAAAACTTTATTTCAAATACCAAAAAAGGTAACGCAACAGGTTAGTATAAGAGCTGCTAGAGACATTTCTTCGTTTTAATACCAAAAGAAAGGGTATTTCTTGTGCGCCTTGGTCTTCAGTTATTTCGCTGTTTGTTTTGCTTTCAGTGTTTTGTTGCCGCTGCGTCTTTTCTTGTTTTTGTTTTGCTGGTTTCCTTTGCCCCGCTCTTTGAACTGGACTAGTAGAGCTCTGATATTTGGATTCGGTTCAGTATATGGCTGGGACGTTATCTGCCCAGCGATTTCCAATCAGAAAATGCTTAGTGTATTTATAAGTATTTGGAAGATTCCATGTTATCTTGTTTACCGAAACGAAACGAAGCCAAGCCAAGTCAAGCGGCCCACGTCCAGCGCACCCTCCTCCAATATCGGTCAGAGAGTCGCGGAGCTGATAAGGTGGCGGCGGAGGCGGAGGAGGTCTTGTCTTTGCACACACTGGTGTGTATCTATGTATCTGCCAGATGCATTTGCCGAGACAAGAGTTCGAGTCCGTCCGCGTAAAAGGTGGCAAAACGGCTTGCACACTCGACCACACTTCACTTTTACCAATGACAAAATGCACTTAAAGTATGAAAAATAAACAAAGTACGAAGCTAATAAAGTTAATAACAAATGTATTGGTTTTACTAACAATATAGATGACTTTGCGAAATGAGATATTATTAAGATTTACATATATTCAACAAGAACATTACAATGAAAGGAATATGTAAAATTAAATAAAGATTTTTTATATATTTACTTTGCTATGTTGACCTAGTTTCATGTTATTCTTAATTAAATCAAATTCATACAAGTTCTGGGATTGAATTATAAATAAATCCATACATATGTCATGTGGATATAAATAAGTCAAGGTATTTTCAAGTCCTCGATAGTATAGTGGTTAGTATCCCCGCCTGTCACGCGGGAGACCGGGGTTCAATTCCCCGTCGGGGAGAATGCAAGAGAAGCTTCTTATTTTTTTCCATTTATTAAGTTCATTCTTTTTTTATAAAAAATAATTTAAATATTAAAGAAATGTAATATATATGTATCTATATTTCTATCTTTAAGTTATCAAAGAGTGAGCTGTTACAGAATTCAATTGAGCTTCTAAATAGCGTTGTCTTTTAGAGGGACAAGAATACGCCTTCTTCTTCCTCCGCTTTTCTGGACAAGCTTCTCCAGCATAATGCTGATCAAGAAGAATCAATATAATATATATATATATTTTGTCATTTATGCAGATATCTAATATATATGTATATAGGTTATAGATTCGTAATATTTACTTGCAAACTTCTAACTAAAACTATAATACCCTGCAAGGGTATAAAAACAACAAACTAAAGTTTAAATAATAATTAAGTATTATGTATACTCGTGCCCCTTCCAAGTCGGAACCGTTCGTAACCTGCTGCGATTGATGCAATCAGAGTGAGATGGAAGGATGAAAGGGAACTTGAGTACCGCAGCATCGCTAGACTTGCGGTCGCAGCGGTTAAGCTGGATTTTCTATATAAAAGCGGATCAGACTCTAAGCGGTGGCGCAATAAGCAATGGAGCAGCCCAGGGAGAAGCAACTATTGCAGGACGATGAGGAGGAGGAGGAGGAGGGACACCAAGAGACAGGATGTCTAGAAGATCAGCCAACGAAGGAGAAGCTGCATGAAGGACAACAAGAGTGCAGGGAAACGGAGCAAGGAGAAGAAATGTTAGAAGAAACAGATGCCAATCGAAATAAAAAAAAAGATGGAGATGGAGATCTTTTAGGAAATATTAAGAAAATGCAGGAGATCAGTGTGCAGGATGAAAGTGAGGATAAGGAAGCAGAGGTAACTGTTGAGTTGGAAGAAGAGGAACTAAAAGAGGATCTCCAGAAGCCAGAAGAGAAACCAAAGGAAAGTATTGAGGAAAATGATGAAAATCTGCAAAAGGATCACCAAAAGCCAGAACAGGAACTGACAATACAGAATTTACAAGATGATAAAACAGAGGATACGGCGCAATTTCCATCAGAGACCCAAAAGGAAGAGCTGATTAACGAACCCACAGAAGATCTAGATCCGAAAGATATTCCCAGAGAATCCATTGCAGATCCTGCAGAGAATATAAAAGAAAAACCAGAAGCAAATGAGGAAACTATAGATGAGCAGGAGACTCTGGAGGATAAGAGAAATGAGCAGTCAGAAGAACAGAACACCAATCTTGGTCTGGACGAGGTCTCCTCCGAGGAAGATCTGCCCAATGAGCAGGTGACAATATTTTTGAAGCATTTAGTTTCCCAACTGTGGCCAGAACTGGGACCCAATCCCGGCCTCCGCTTGGAACGAGCCAGTGCCAAGGGTGACAACTACCTGGGCGTGGTTTGGCGCCTCCAAGTATCCACCTCCATCTCCCTTTCCGAGTCCAAGTGCAGCCTGGTGGTGAAGCTGCCGCCGCAGAATCGTGTGCGCCGCAAGCAGTTCTTTGCCCGTCCCTGCTTCCTGCGGGAAACCGCTGCCTACGAGGACTTCCTGCCCCTGGCCGAGGAGCTGCAAGAGAAGTGGCAGATCCCGGCAGAGGACAGGTTCCAGCAGCATGCCCGTTGCTTTGGCACGCGCCAGGATGAGCCCAACGAGTGCATCGTGCTGGAGGATCTGTCCTGCTCCGGCTTCGAACTCCACGACCGTTTCGTGGACTTGCCCGAGGAGCATGTGCGCCACGTCATCCGTTCGTATGCCAAGCTGCATGCCCTTTCTCTGGCGGGGAAGCGTCAGTGTCCCGAGCGGATGCAGCGCCTCCAGCAGATAGTCGACATCTTTGAGCAGCGGCGCGAGGATCATGCTCTCGGGGTCTACTTTGAGAATCTCAAGGGGAGTGCTCTCTCGTCGCTGACGGAGCACGATGATCCCTACAGGGTTCGCCTGGAGGAGTACTTCTCGCGGGGATCCTACTTTGAACTGCTGCTGCCCCTGGTCAGTGGCTCCAATTGCGAACCCTTTGCCGTGATCTGCCACGGCGACTGCTGGAACAACAACATTCTGTACCAAAGAGGAGGAGGAGGAGGATCAGAACTGAAGGATGTGCGCCTCATCGACTGGCAGCTAATGCGCTACGCCTCTCCCATCACCGACTTGTCGTATTTTCTCTTTACCTGCACATCGCGAGACTTCCGGCAGCGGCACCTCAACCAGGTGCTGCAGGAGTACTACAAGGAGTTGGGCCAGCACCTGAGCAGGTAAAAATATATCCTTTTTCTGGGAATAAATTAATTCTCAGTTTACATTTCCACAGATTGGGCGAGCAAGTGGAGCAGCTAATGCCCCATTCTGCCTTTGAGGAACAGGTGGCCACCAAGGCGGCGGTGGGGTTGCTCCTGGCCATGATGGTCCTGCCCATTGTCACCATGCAGGGTCAGGATGTGCCCGATCTCCAGGCAATTAGTGAACGCATCGAGGCCGGAGCAACCACGGATCTCCAGGGAGCCGGATTCCTGGGCGCAGGCAACGAGGCGACATTTAAGCAGCGCATGCGGGAGGTGATCCTCGACTGCGTGGACTTTAACTATATCTGAGGATAAGGAGTGGATCTTTAAAGTTAAAGTAGCAAAGTCTTGGAGGGATTCAATATCTGCTTCTTGAAGCGATTTGCTGTCTTTTTTCCGCTTAAATCGGTTGAATGGGAACTGAAGGAGACCAAGATCCAATATTAAGAGAATAAAAGTTAAAAAAAAACAACTCGAATTGCACTCAATTTATTGTTTATTTAGATTTAAATTCATTTATTAACTTATTAAAAGCTTTTTAAATTCGATCGCACCAGTGTGAGCATTTAAAGTTCCACCAAAAATACCAAAACTTAAGAGAGATTTTTAAGAAATAATACTAGAAGCTCAACCAACGCAGCCAGTAAATGCACTCTGGCTAGTTTCTAGCTAGCTATAAATCTAGCATTGTAATAAAACATATATTTAATATTATTTATTTATTGTGACAGTGTAGTCGACTCTATTTCATATACATATATACAAAAACATAATTCGAGGCTTAATTATATATTATTTTCATTTTAGTTTGTCTTAAATTTATTTATTAGTACATTACATACATTATTTTTAGCTTTTTTTGTGTTAGTGCTGCCACTATTGCAGATATTTTAGCTATGAAAAATTTCCGCCATCCCTGGTTGTGTGTATGTGGAGCAACAGGCGAGTAAATAAGAGCAAAAAATAGTGCCACAAAATTTGGGAGTGGGGAGCGCAGCAGCAGCAGGAACTTGTAATCAGGCAGCATCGAGACATGAGCTGCTTCAGCGCTATGAACGCCCCGCTGCTGGGCGAGATGGAGCAGACGATCGGGATGCTGGAGCGGGGCACCATTGTCACGAAGCTGTACGGGAAGCAGCGGCGGCCGGACCGCCGCCACCTGATGCTCATCCGGGAGACGCGCCAGCTGCTGTGGGCCACGGTGGCGGCCCAGACGTCGCGCACCGACTACGAGGGCGCCATCCAGCTGCGCGAGATCAAGGAGATCCGCGTGGGCAAGCACTCGAAGGAGTTCCGCCTCTTCGCCGACGACTGCCAGCGCTTCGAGAGCAGCAAGTGCTTCGTCATCCTGTACGGGAGCCACTTTAAGCTCAAGAGCTTCTCGGTGGTGGCCCTCTCGGAGATCGAGGCGGACAACTGGGTTAGGGGGCTACGTTACATGGTGAGGGACACGCTCGGGGCGCCGTATCCGCTGCAGATCGACCGCTGGCTGCGCCGCGAGTACTACCAGATGGAGAACGTGAACTCGCACTCGGCCAAGGCGTCGGAGGCCTCGCCGGCGCAGGTGACCATCAAGGACTTCAAGCTCTTCCTGGCCAGCGTCAGCTGCAAGATGAGCACCAGCAAGTTCATGGAGTGCTTCACCGAGGACGTGCGGCGCAAGCACGACCTCAAGTTCGACGACTTCTCGCGGCTCTACCAGAAGCTGCTGCTGCCTAATAGCTTTCCCAGCGTCATGTGCAACCCGAGTGGAGCAGGAGGAGGAGCTGCAGCTCCGTTTCCCTACTCGGAGGACCAGCAGACGGTGCGGCCGGCGGAGCTGAAGCGTTTCCTGGAGACGGAGCAGCGCGACATCACGTCCAGCGAGCTGAGTGCCGCCGCCATAGCCACCTTCATGCGGGACTTCGTGCAGGATGTGGAGCGGGACGTGCAGGAGCCGTATCTGTCGATCGCCGAGTTCATGGACTTTCTGTTCTCCAAGCAGAACGACCTGTGGAACAGCAAGTACGACGCGGTGTTCATGGACATGAACCAGCCGCTCTCCTCCTACTGGATCGCCTCCTCGCACAACACCTACCTGACCGGCGACCAGTTCTCCAGCGAGTCCTCCTGCGAGGCCTACGCCCGCGCCCTGCGCATGGGCTGTCGCTGCATCGAGCTCGACTGCTGGAACGGACCCGATAATCTGCCGTACATCTTCCACGGCCACACCATGACCTCGAAGATCAAGTTCATGGACGTGATCAAGACGATCAAGGACCATGCCTTCACCACCTCCGAGTACCCGGTGATCCTGTCCATCGAACAGAACTGCTCCCTGGAGCAGCAGCGCAACATGGCGCAGGCCCTAATCGAGGTGAGTTTTGAGTCTCTCTCTCTCTCGCAGTTCTAAATAATTCTGGAATACTTTTTAGGTCTTTGGGGACATGCTGCTCACGCAGCCCTGCGATAGGAATGAGCAGCACCTGCCCTCGCCCTACCAGCTGCGCCGCAAGATCATTCTCAAGCACAAGAAGCTGCCGCAGTTCGACGAGATTGGCAACGGGGGCTCTTTGACTCACAGATCCTCATTGGGGGGAGCCGGAGGAGGAGGAGGAGCAGGCCCCGGGGAAGCCGAAGGCGAGAACATGCGCAAAGTGGTCAAGGATGGGCTGCTGTACTTCAAGGATCCGGTGGACAAGTCGTGGAATCTGTATCAGTTCGTGCTGACGCAGCAGGAGCTCATATACTCATCGGAGATCAACGAGTCGCGCAATGGGAACTCGGAGGACGATGACTTTGGCCTGTCGTCGTCCTGCTCGCTGAACAACAACATGCAGCAGAAGCAGAAGGACACCTCAGCCAACGATGAGCTGCACTTTGGCGAGAATTGGTTTCACGGGAAACTGGAAGGTGTGTGTCTTTGAGTGGTAATTTAACCTGACTTGGTTACTGATCAGTATTTGAGCTGCATTCCAGTCGAAACTGAATTAATAACCTTTCTATTAATCCTTTAAGGTGGCCGTAAGGAAGCGGATGATCTGCTGAAGAAATACAACCATCTCGGGGATGGCACGTTCCTGGTGCGCGAGTCCGCCACCTTTGTGGGCGACTACAGTCTGTCGTTTTGGCGGCGGAATCGGCCCAACCATTGCCGCATCAAGCTGAAGCACGAGAACGGTTCCATCAAGTACTATTTGGTGGAGAACTTTGTCTTCGATTCGCTCTACTCGCTGATCGTTTACTACCGGAACAACATGCTGCGCAGCTCGGAGTTTAGCATTATACTGAAGGAACCGGTGCCGCAGCCGAAGAAGCACGAGGATCAGGAGTGGTTCCACCCAAACACCACCAAGGAGCAGGCGGAGCAGGGTCTCTTCAAGCTGGACATCGGCTCGTTCCTCGTCCGGCCCTCGGTGCAGAGCGTGAATGCCTTTGTCATCTCGTTCACGATCAACCGGAAGATCAAGCACTGCCGGATCATGCAGGAGGGGCGGCTGTACGGCATCGACACGATGAACTTCGAGTCCCTCGTCTCCCTCATCCACTACTACACCCGGAATCCGCTGTACCGCAACGTCAAGCTCTGCCATCCGGTGTCCCAGGAGCTGCTGCGCCAGGCTTTAGCCGAGGTCAACGACCAGGGCGACCACCGGGGCCACGACGGCGGCAACGGGGCCGCCTCCAACTACATGGGCTCCAACCTGGAGGAGTACGTCACCTGCAAGGCCCTCTACAGCTACAAGGCGAACAAGCCCGACGAGCTGTCCTTCCCCAAGCACGCCATCATCACGAACGTCCAGAGGGACAACTCGATGTGGTGGATCGGCGACTATGGCGGCATGATCAAGAAGCATCTGCCGGCCAACTATGTCAAGGTACATACATCTCTATATCGAATTAAGAACCCATTAAATATGGTTTCTTTCAGGTCATTGACTCTGCCACGGAGGATTACAACTCGATCAACGAGGACGGCACCGATGGACGCACCGAATCCATCGAGATATTCGGTGCTGTGGCCTCGCTGTTCGAGTCCAACGAGCCGGGCATCATCTTCAAGCTTCAGATCCAAACGCCGACGATGCAGAATCCGTTTGTGATCGGGTTTGATAACCAGGAGACGGCCTACGAGTGGATAAAGGCCATCCAGGATGCGGCGCTGTTTGCCAGCCAGCTGGCAACGGAGCGACGCAAAAAGGAGCGCACCGCCCGGGTGGCCAAGGAGATGTCCGACCTGATCATCTATTTCCGCAGCGTACCCTTCAGGGAGCACTCGTGGATATTCCAGGAGATGTCCAGCTTCCCCGAAACGAAGGCCGAGAAGCAGTTCTTCCAGCAGAACACACAGCTCTTCCTCTCGTACCACCGCAACCAGATCAGCCGCGTGTACCCCAAGGGCCAGAGACTGGACTCGTCCAACTTCAACCCGATGCCGTTCTGGAACATCGGCTCGCAGATGATAGCCCTCAACTACCAGACGGGCGACCGGGCCATGCAGCTCAACCAGGCCAAGTTCAGGAACAACGGACAGTGCGGCTATATCCTGAAGCCGGCATTCATGAAGACTGATAGCTTTAACCCGAACGACCCGCTGTCCGACGGTCTCAGCGAGGTGAAGGTCAGCATTCGGCTGATTGCCGCCCGGCATCTGTTCCGCGGCGGCAAGTCGAACAATCCGCAGATTGTGGTGGAAATCGTCGGCGCCAGCTTCGACACGGGCGTCAAGTACCGCACCAAGGTCAACGAGAACGGCTTCAATCCCGTGTGGAACGAGATGTGCGAGTTCACCGTTCGCAATCCACAGTTCGCCATTTTGCGCTTCGAGGTCCAGGACGAGGATATGTTCGCCGAAACGCACTTCATTGCCCAGGCCTGCTATCCGTTGGCCTGTGTCCGGCCCGGCTACCGCAGCGTTATCCTGCGCAACAAGTTCAGCGAGGAATTGGAGCTCTCGTCCCTGCTGGTCAACGTGAAGATAGCGAGTGTCACTTCCCCATAGGGTGTTCCCTGCATGCGTGTCTGTGTGTGTATTGTGTATTGTAACATTTCCTTTGAAGGGGAGAGAGAGTGCGAGAGTTGCAAACGTACATCATATGGGTGTAGCTATGTATATATGTTACCGTTACATGATACGTTATGTTAATTTCGCCGAGACGTTAGTGCATTTACGCAAAAGCAAGCGCTGTACAAATTTAGTGTACATCAAATGCTCAATGTATGTAGTGTGCATGTACATAATGTTTTCATCAACTCCATACATATGTTCCACAAGCACTTTTTCATTCATAAAAAACGAGCTTCCCATTTACAGTGGCTCCGTCGCTTATTCGGACACTTGTCTTTTTTATCTTAAATGTGCTTTAACACTATTAAAATTTTTAAATTTAACAGTTCTTTCTATAAAAATTTTAAAACAAATTGTACTTTTATTTAAATGGAGATAAATATTTTTAAAACTGCGTCCGATAAAGCGATCAAGCCAGTTAATATTCTTTCCAAAATGTGTTGTTTGAAGTATTAACTGCAAAGCCTTTTTATTACTAACGGAATGATTGTGTTGTAATATCCAGAAATGTAAAGTATGCTACTTGCAATAACAATAAACTCCCATTAAAATAAGTATAATGATAATACTGGAAATATTGTAGCAAAAGAGAGAAATAAGCAAATGTGCCTTTGGTTTGTTAAAAAGAAGAATCGTCGCTACTCGCATTCCATTTTCATGTTATTTTCCACATCATTTTCATGCATTTACAAATAAAGGAGATCCAATGACTCCAATTTCCTTGCTTCCTGTATCCTTTTAGCATATCTAACAGATTGTGTCAATCGTTGTTCTTTAAAATGCATATCTTCCGGGGTACAGCCCTGTTTTTACACATTATTTATACTTACATTTACAAATATATACATTTCTGTTTAATGCCAAATAAAGATTTAACGGCGTTAGCTGTCTATATATATATTATATATTATAGTTGTTTTCAATCGGAGTTTTTAGTTGAGTTTTTGTGGATTCGGAGGGATTCTTGGGGTCAAAAGTAAACAAAGAAAAGATCATAATAAACTGTAGTGATCACCCAAAACTCCAAACAATTGTTTCGTTCTTTTCCAAGGAAGACATCTCTTGCCATCTCTTTCCATTTCATACCCTCTGTCTCTTTCTTTCGTGAGATCTCCTTCATGCAGTGTTACTTTTATTATGTGATATTTTTATTGGACAAATCGGTGAATGTAAGAAATATGATTTTTAGTTTGCTTTTTAAATCTGTTTTTTTGTTTTGTTTTTTCTTGTTTTATCTAGAATTCGCGTCTGTGGTATTTGTCCGGATCAAAGTATGAAGTGACCACGACGCGATCACTGAACTTCCGTCCGGTGAGCGCCTGCTGGGCCTTTTGACAGTCAAGAACCGAGTTGAATTCGACAAAGACCTTGCCGCACCCGGGAACCTCCACGCCCTCGATGGGGCGCGGTATTTCCACGCTCCGCACCACGCCGTACTTCGTGCACTCCTCCTTGATGTCCTCGAGGATGTCCTCGTACTCCTCCTCGTCGCGCAGCTCGTCCGGCGTGACCATGTTGAGCAAGCAGAGCACCTCGGTCGGCGGTCCGGATGTCACAACATTCGACAGGCCCGGCACCTGCAGCATCACCGACTGAGTCGTATTGGCCGCGTTCTGGGCATTCTTGGCGCCCACGCTGGCCCGTTGAACGATCAGTTTCTTGTCGCCCAGCTGCATGCCATTTAAGCCAGAGATTGACTGGAATAATTACATAAAGTTATAGTTATAGAATACTCGAGTACACAAGTAATATTACCTGATCAGTAATGCTCAGATCCACGTATTCACAAAAGGCATAGCCTTTGCTCAGCCCAGTTGCCGCATCCTTAACAAGATTAAATGCCCGTAGCTTGCCAAAGGACAACAAAAGTTCCTTAACCTTTAAAGGGAATGTAGATTTATACATTTAAAGAGCTCAAAAAACCACAAATTAAAACCTTTACACACCTGGTCATCGTTGAGATAGTTGGGCAATCCTCCGATGAATATTTTGTGGGGCGAGTCTGGAACCACAGTCGAGATAACTCCGCTGGACACTGCAGGGAAGGGAATATGCTTGAAAGACTTTGCTTTGATGATGCGAGGCTTTACTTACCAACGGCTGGCTTGATGGCCGGCGTATCCGTAATGCCTGGCATCGGCTGGTAGTCGTGCGGGCGGCGAATCTTCAAGCTCTGCCCCTTCAAGTTGATGCCATCGAAGGCCATTGCTTGGGTCGTCTCGTCAATGGACCTGAACTCCAGGAAGGCAAAGTTCTTGTCCAAGTTGATTTGGCAGGCCAGAACCGGACTGCCCGCCGCCTGTGCGAGGCCCACTAAATGCATCTGTTGATTGAAGAACTCCATCATCTCCTCCTCGGTAACGCCAAACGGAATGTTGCCGACGTAGAGGCGGCGGGCCTGGCGGGTGATCGTTGACCCGACCACCGGCACCGCCGTCTGGGGCGTGTCTGGCACAACGCTGGCGGGGATCTGGCCGGACGCCTGCATTGCTTTGTACTGCATGGGGGTGATGTGTTCAAATCCCGGCGGCGGCACATCCCAGTATAGCGATGGCTTGCGCCGCGAGTTGCGATGGTGACGTCGGTCCCTGGAGCGGTCGCGATGGCGGTCCCGAGAGCGAGAGCGATGGCGGCGTCTCTCCCGATCCCGTTCGCGATCTGCAAAGGCAAACGATGAAGAAAAATGTAAATATGTATGTAAATACATGCATTACAAATTAACCCCATTTGTGGAATGAACGTACAAATGCAAGTGGTAAGGAATCTAAATGCTCACTTTTAATATTAAGCATAGCTTGTACACCTTTTGGCTTCACACAAAATTGATTGCAGGCCAAAAATATGAGCGGGATTGATAAAAGCAAACGCAAAGCCAGCTTGCTTTTGAAGTGTACGTACGTATGTATGTACGTATGCATATGCATATGTTTGTGTATGTATGCCGCCAGAAGGCGAAACTGAACCGGTCAAAATCGAAATGCGAACGTCGGAAACAAAACTAAAGCTCGCTCTGCGCAAATAACACTTAAAATATTCAATGTATAAACAAGGGGAAACAAAAGACACCTATTTCATTAACAACTCCGCAGTGGCGTATGAAACTTTTTGCACATTTACCCATTTTTACTAGTTTTCTATTTGGGTACATACATACATATGTATATGCTTGTGCATCTATAAACTTCAATTTGACGCGTCCAATTCCATTGAACGGGCGATTTTCTTAAGCCTTACCATCGTATCCCATTGTCAGATTTGAGTGAACAAAAAAATACTCCTTTAAACGAAAACAATTTTAACTATATGTAAAATGCCGATAAAAAAATGTATCCCTCTATTGCGTATAGTAATACAAATATCTGGAAACGACATAAAACAGAACACGTGAAAACTGGGAAACAGCGGAATGGAACGAACCGAGTGCAATCGCTTGAGCGCACTGCCGCATTTTGACAAAATATCGATTCACAATTAATCGGCATGCTTCGCAATTATGAGGTGGCTAAAGTTAAGATTTAATTTTTGTCTCACTTATAACTTTAAATTTATTAAATTAAAATATACATACAACACATTTCAGAGTTACCAACTTTTAACTACTTTTTATAGCAAAGCCCTAAATTGTGTGTTTTTGTTTCCGTTCCCATTTCAGCTTTCCAATGCTTACAGTGACGTCACCGCAAGTTCACCTTCTTAGTATTACACCGTGGGACACATAATATACAGATTGTTTTGTTTTGTTTTTTGGAAATATATCGCCGGCGTTCATTATGAGCATAAAGATATATTTACCGTTTAATTACTTTTACCAAAAGAAGCCCATCAATTTGTATGGCCAAGTAATAATAACAGAAGACAATGCCATAGTATATCACATTGTGGAATCTACAGATTTGGAGTTGAGTGGCAGAGCCACGGATCACCTATCCAGCAACCTGCGTTTCCTGGGCTCCATCCTGAACAACGACTTCAATGCGGATCAAAATCAATACCTGCAGCTGGATATGCGGCTCTGCTTCACATACGTTAGCAGTCAGCCCAATATATCGTTAGTCTACATCGGCATTGCTCCAGATTACTTAAAACACATTAAACTAATCCTCTACGAACAACAAACCATACGAAACTGGTTCGTGGACTGCGGAGGCGGCGACGAGGAGTCATCCCATAAATTAGATTTAGAATATAACGATGACAGCAAGGATTGTGATTTCCTCGAGCTCTTCAAACTGTCCCAACGACCAGCAGCTGGAGCTCAAAAGCCAAAGAACAGTACCAAAAGGAGTGCTCTACGTGCCTTCACCCAAATGGTGGCCAACTCTCCCATTGCCATCTTTAGTTATATTGCAGAAAATGTATTTGTCAACAGCATTATAGTGCACACAACAATATACAAGCATTTTAAAGAATGGCAGTCAACTTGTGATACAAGGTAACAGAAGAGGTCAGACTTCACCTGTTACCCATTGCTTTGAGTAGCTTTTTTACTTGTTCCATTTCGTTAATGATAACTTTTTACTTTATAGATCCCGTCCTATAAATATTGCTTTGGATAGAATACTGGGTCTGATTTCAATGATAATACTTTTCTCGCTAGCAACACAGCCAGGAGATTTCCTCATACAAATATCGCACGTAAGTTGATCTTAGCTTCGACGTATCATAAATTATATAAATATATATTCATTTCAGGTTGTTATTGATCAATTGTACAGCCTATTGAAGGTATTGGAAGGAAGTCCTATTGGCCTAAAGCTGAATATACACTTAAACAACTTCTTTCTTGACTGCTTTAAATATCACATTGAGTTGTGGTCAACTTTTTTGGGTATATATATACGTAAACCTTTACATATGATCATAGAATTTGATTATTAACCCTTGATTTTATTAATAATTAAATAGATTTCATTGAACCGTTGGTGCGACAAGTGTTCTTGGCCATTGGAGTATTTGGCTGCCTCGGCTTCACATTCCAGATAGCGCTCTTGGCGGACTTAATCTCCATAATTGGGATACATTCGCACTGTTTCTACATTTACACAAGAGTGTAAGTTGTAAATTCAAAACAGGAATACAAGTCATCTTCTTAAAATGCTTATTTTTACAGACTCTTTAATGTGGAGAAGAAGGGATTGTCGGTTCTATGGCAAGTGGTTCGAGGAAATCGCTACAATGTTTTAAAAGGCAGGTGTATATATCAGGGATTTCAGAGAAAGTGATGTGGACTTAAAATCATTTCAAATGAGACTTTAAAGCATCCTTACAAAGCTAATTTCAAATGCTTAATGATCTATTTTAACATCTTCTAACCTTAATTTACTTTCTAGGACGCACCGAGGCTCATAATTATATGAATCGACAGCTTTATCTTGCCACGATATTTTTCTCGACTATTTTGTTTTTGCTTCCCACAACCCTCGTCTACTATATTGTTTTTGCTGCTGTAAGTATTTGGCGTTACTATAAGTAATAAAAGTTTTAAAATTTATGTTTAATTGTAGCTTAAGGCACTCACTCTTGCAACGCTCAGCATATTCGAGTTTTTTCGACGGAAAATGTTGTCCCTTCCCATTGAGGGATGCATTAAGTGGTTGATAAAAGGATGCAACGAAATAGGTTTGTGGATATTCAAAATTAAATAAACTTTATATAATTAATTTACTAAATGTGGCATCTTATTTTCAGATAGTCTTAAAATAATGGATGTTGTCTTAGAAGAAAAGGCCTTTATAATGCATAAACGAAATAGGATCGACGTTTCAGTATATAAAATTCAAACATAGCAAGAACCAAAAGAAATGTAACTTATTAATAAAAGTATTACCCAAAAGATGACATTATTGACGATTTTTTTGAAAAACATTCCACCGATAATATATTTTTTTTAAGTTTATTGAATAAAATAAATATAACTTTAGCAGGCAAAATGTTATGCTCCCTTGCGATCGTTTGTATAGCAGATTTATGGTATCATCGGATTTGCATAAAATTAAAACCTAAATTATAATTTAGTAAAAAATATCTCAGATAAGATAAAAACATATTATAAACATATTTAATTACAATTAAAATGACCTCCAAAGGCATACAAATAAATGATAGTACTCAATATGTTTTAATAATGAAATTATTATTTTTTTGTGGGTTTTAGTTCGAAATTTAAAATAATGTTTTTTTATTTTTTATAATTTTAATATATGTGTCAGCAATCACAGGGGTAAGATATTCAATGATCATATTTTATAATAAATTTAGTTTAAGGTGATTTTGATACAATAATATTTATACCAAAATCAATATTAACAGACAATCTATCCTTTCAATTTATTAAAAGTAGACCCACTTTTTTGATTAAAATTGCCTAAAATGTCAATAATAAATTTATCTTTTAGATCAATCTTTGTTATAAGACATAATTATATTATATTATTGACACTAATCAAAATTAATCATTTTTAGATGGTTTTTCTGATTTGCAGCCATTATAACTAACAAATAACAACTTCAGTTAATCATCTTATATTTTACATTTACCTTTATTGGTACACTGAATTTGTTATCGATATCTGAAATGTACTCAAATTAGTTTTAATTTTAACATGACAGCCAAATTAAAACTAAAAATAAAATTAAAAACATATAATAAAAATATTATAATATATTTTAACTAGAACAGCTGTTCTTTTTAGCTGATGGAAATAGTTCCAAGTACTATACGTGGAAATGCTAAATGCAACTAAAGTGGAAACGGTGCACATCGAAAAATATATCTATATAGACTGCGTGAGTTTCTGTTCCATTTCACTCGTTCCAGTGTAGGCACGAACAGTAACCCGGCCATTTTTCTTGTCACTGTGCCATTTCCAGTTTGACAGTGCATTCAACTTTATTCTACAGTAGCTCGGTGAATTTTTATAAAGCAGTTTGTCGACGAATACATTATTTGCAATGGAAGGTGCCGCTAAGCTAGATAAGAACCCGGCGCCGTTGCCGCAAAGGCAGCAAAGAGGCAATCAGCTAAATAAAAATGTCGGCAAGCAAATGGGCCAGAAGTTGAACGAATCCTCCGACGGAAGTCCGTCTGAGAAAAAGGCACGATTCAGTCAAAATGCCCAGAATGGTGGAGTAACGGGTGGCGGCGGAGGCGGAGGCGGCGCTGGTGGTGGTGGTGGCGGCGGCGGCGGCCCGAATCAAAATAAGAACTTTGCTAACAACAAGGGTGGATTCGCTGGGAATAATAATCGCAATCGTAACCGCGGCGGCAACCAGAACCGGCCAAATTTCCAAGGCCAAAATAATGCTGCAAACGTAAGTAAATGTTTGTTTTATCTTGAATCCTCTGCTCCTAGTATGTATTTCACTTTTCCTGCATACAGTATGTACTTTTATGTGTAGACATAACTGTATTTCTAATTGCAATTGTAAATATATATACATACATATCCATATGCTCTCGTGTGCATCGATCTACCAACACACACACACACACACACTAATTCGAAAAATGTTTCGTACTCGGTGAAATGTGTATGTATGTATGTATGTACATACAAATAAAACCAACAGCCGAAAAGGTCTAATGTAAAGGTACACTCTCGCGCTCGTTTAAAAAATGCAGCGTTATGCTAAATTTTAAAAGTATTCGTACATTTATGCGTATGTAGTAGGTCCGCATGTGGCTGTGTGCATTATTAGGTTGGAATAAAACATGAGTCCTTGGATTTAGGTTCGGTAATTGGGTTTAGAGTCTCTGCTTGATTTTTCAATAAATTCTATTTGGTGCACAGTCACGACCAACTGAATAGGATCGTAACAAACTAAGCAAACATCTTCAAATTGGTCTTTTGTATTTTAATTTTGTGAATATTTGTATGCACAATTTTTCTGACCAAATCCAATGTGCAACTAAAGCTGGTTGGACTCGTATTAATCTACTGTTGGACAATTCCTCTTATTTTTTGATAACAAATGAGCTCTGAATTGTAAAGATCATGAGGGTGTTAAGTACATATCTCTACATATTCAATATCGTCACTGTTTCTCGATATAATATCCAATTTTTCCTTTCTCTCTTCTGTGGGATGGGATTTATTTCCCTTATCTTTAAAGGCGGGTCTTCACAGGGGAATTTATCCATATTTCTTACTGATTCTTATGTACAATAAAACATTTAGCAAAAACCCGTAAACGATTCGCCCAAGCCGGAGGCGGGAAATGCTCCAGCCAAGAACAATGAGTCTGGAAACCAAAACCAATCGAATCAGAACCAAAACCAGAACCAGAATCAGAGCCAAAACCAGAACCAAAACCAGAACCAGAATCAGAATCAGAACTCCAACCAGGGACAAGGCCAAGGCGGCCATGGTAATCAAGGCGGCGGTCAAGGCGGACAGCAGCAACAAGGAGGAGGTGGTCCAGGCGGCAACCAGGGATTCCGAGGTCGCGGCGGCAATGCCGGCGGCGGCAATGCTGGCGGCGGCGGTGGTGGTCACGGCCCTGGAGGACCTGGTGGTCAGCAGCATCAGCAGCAGCATCCGCAGCGGGACAACAGAAACCGTGGCGGCCAGCGATCGGGCGGTCCCGGTGGCATGAACAACTCGGTAATGGGCATGGGCGGCGGCGGTGGTCCCGGCGGTCCCGGGGGCGGACGCGGTGGCGAGGACTTCTTCATTGCCCAGAGATTGCGCAGCATTGCCGGACCCACCTTGGAGCTGCCACCCGTCGAAGTGCCGGCCGAGACCAAGTTCTCTGGCCGCAACCGTCTCTATGTGGGCAATCTAACTGGGGACATAACCGACGACGAGCTGCGCGAGATGTTCAAGCCGTACGGCGAGATTGGCGAGATCTTCTCGAACCTGGACAAGAACTTTACATTCCTGAAGGTCGACTACCACTTGAACGCCGAGAAGGCCAAGCGAGCCCTCGACGGCTCCATGCGTAAAGGTCGCCAGCTGCGCGTAAGGTTCGCCCCCAACGCGACCATATTGCGCGTTAGTAATCTCACCCAGTACGTGACCAACGAGCTGCTGTACAAGTCCTTTGAGATCTTCGGCCCCATCGAGCGGGCCATCATCACCGTGGACGATCGCGGCCGCCACACCGGCGAGGGTGTCGTTGAGTTCGCCAAGAAGTCGTCCGCCAGCGCCTGCCTGCGTCTGTGCAACGAGAAGTGCTTCTTCCTGACTGCTTCGCTCCGTCCGTGCCTGGTCGAGCCGATGGACGTGAACGACGACAATGACGGGCTCCCGGAGAAGACGATCAACAAGAAGATGCCCGAGTTTTGCCAGGAGCGTTCGATCGGACCCCGGTTCGCCGATCACAACTCGTTCGAGCACGAGTACGGATCGCGGTGGAAGCAGCTGCACGATCTGTACAAGAGCAAGCAGGACGCTCTTAAGCGGGAGCTCAAAATGGAGGAGGACAAGCTGGAGGCTCAGATGGAGTATGCACGCTATGAGCAAGAAACTGAGCTATTGCGTCAAGGTTAGTATGAGATCAGTCTAGGTTACAGTATTTTTATCATATATTTTTTAAGACCAGGGGCATTTTCCGACTTGTTTTCTACATAATTCTCAATATATTTTCGATGACAATTACATTAAATGTCATTAAAATGTTTTAGGTTATAATATTATCTTTATTTAATGTCTTTATAAGACCAGGGACAATTTTCCGAATGGTTTTCAACATAAATCTCAATATAGTTATTATATATACGTATTATCTGGGTCGTTTCAAAGAAAAGCATCCCTAAAGAACTATTAAACTTGCCTTTCGCACTGCTATGGCTTGGTAATGACGGTCATTATTGATTAATGGCTTGCTTTACTTACAATTATTCAATTATTTTCATTAATAAGTTGAACTTGACCGAAAAAATATGATATGAAATCATATTATGTGCAAAATACGTTAATCTTTGGTATATCACATTTTTAATATCGAAAAATATCGAAATTATTGAACCTATCGGGTCATCTCCGATTGTAATGGTCAGTTTTATCAATCAGAATATTTATTTATAGAACATTTTAAGGCAACGTTAAAAAATTGACTATATATCGACTTTAGCTTTAAATATCGATACAGTAATTATCGATATTTTCGGATATTCCTTAATAGTTTCATCCGTTTATATAGATCTCGACGGAAATCAGAATTAGAGATACTTTGCATATTTTATATAAGAAATGTGGGTTTGGTATACATATAAAGACTTCTCGAGGTGTAGTGTATAGGCTTTCGTCGACATGACTAATTCATTTATGTTAATTTATGTAATTTATGCCGATGAGTTGTATTATATGCAGCCGACATTGTATATTCCACAATTTAAGATTCAAAAGAAGCGCGTTTGCTGGGGACAATCGCGTTCCTCAAAACCGATTTAAAATATAATACATTTGGAATGATTATTCGAGATCCAATAACTATTTTATACTTTTCTAGAGCTGCGAAAGCGCGAAGTTGACAATGAGCGCAAGAAGCTGGAATGGGAGATGCGCGAGAAGCAGGTTGAGGATATGCGCAAGCGCGAGGAGGAGACCATGCGCCGGCATCAGGGCGAGATGCAGAACCATATGATCCGTCAGGAGGAGGACATGCGCCGGCGGCAGCAGGAGAACACGCTGTTCATGCAGGCCCAGCAGCTCAACTCACTGCTCGATCAGCAGGAGGGCTTCGGCGGCGGCGGTGGAGGTGGCAACAACAGCTCCAGCTTTGACAACTTTGGCGGAAACAGCAGCTCCCCATTCGAAGTGTTTAGAGGTAACATTATCTTATGGTTAACTCAACCACTCAACCAAGCATCTAATCTGGATTATCTCGATGTAGGAAATAACAACAACAACTCAACCATGGTTGGAAACAACTCTGGTCCCGGCGGTGGACCCAATGCACAGGTATGTCCTTCAAGACCTAACAATTGTTACTTGCCGAAAGATGATTCGCTTACCACATTTCTGTGGCAGAGCCACCTCTCTGTCTATAACTTCTCTAAAGCATATATATAACCCAATAGCGAGTTTTTAACAAATCGTAACGAAAGTCATCGATTTCTTTATCGAATATTAGCTGGGTGTGCTTCCTTTTCGGAACTTGAGACTTGTTCTTCTGTATTTACTGCACTGAAATGGGTTTTGAGATGGGGGAATGATGAGGAACGTTGCAGAGCTCGAAAATAACAGATGACACAGGTTTTGGTTGCCGTAATTATAAAGCTTATATGTTTCCCTTAAGCAAAAAGCCAGAGATGAACCATATCTTGAACCATCTTCAAATTCGATGGACTTGGCTTAGATCTGCCGCTGTTATTATTCTTTTGTCTCAATTCTTTTTTAAATCCATTGGTTTTTTGATATTAAATACAAAAATGTGAACTAAATGTGTCATATTAATTATTCTTAAGGAAAAACCTATTGTTGCTGTCAATGTTCTAATGAAAACTCCTTCTAATGAGTGAATATTTATCCGCACAAAGATTTCATTTTGCTTTTTCTGTGCTCTGACTCTTAACGAGTGATCAACTGAATCTTTCTCCAAAAGATTTGGTTCTGAAAGTGCGTAAGAATTTCAACTAAACTGAAAACATTCCATTAAACGAAGTCCAAAACGAAGGCAACTGTTATTTCAGAGCTCTGATTTCAAGGAATGCTACAAATGTGGGTGGGATTATGGGAACTCTTCTTTCCCTAGAGAATATATCTTCTAATCAGAACCTAATTAAACACATATGTGTTCTATTGATTATTCTAGGAAGTTTCAAAGTGTAAGCTCTGCCCTTGGGGCCCGCTTCTTGAATGTGTTTAATTTTATATATTTCTTTCTAAAGGACTTGTATGAATCATCATACTACAATACGTACTCTTGAAACTTTTTTTTTTTTAAATATACATAAAATGGAATCAAATTCCGTAATGGATTTTTCGGGGGTGTATTATATTATACATGGATTATTATGGATTATTATGTATTAGATTATACTTTGGATGTGTGGTGATATCTGATATCTAATCTGATTTGGGATTATTATATGACTTTTTTTCTCCTCCTCCTCCCTTCCCCTAAATTGGGTTACACCACCGCTACCCCTCTCCTAAAAAATACTCTCAATTGAACAACAATTATATTTCATTGCTTGACTAGGACTCCTTCGCTTTTGAATTTGGGGTTAACAATATGAACCAAGGCGGAAATCAACGCGGAAATAATGGCGGAGGAAATAACGCCCCATGGGGACGTCGTCGTTTTTAGACACGCTCTGGAGAGCATATAATATACATACAATATAAGGACAACAAACCGATATATATATAACGTATTCTAACGCGCAATGATTACGTTGATTCACACTTGACTTTTTCGCTCTCGACCGATCATAACGAACCATTATCACAAAAAATTAAGAGAGAGAGAGCCACCTATCGTATCGTATAATGCTATGCAATGCTGCACGACCCCAAAACCAATAAACCTATAATTAAACTATGATATGTATTCATACATCTCAACCGTCAAGCAATCCCTCTCAAGAGAAATAAACAGGAGACAAGGAGTGCAATGAATGCTGAGAACAGACCTAAATAAAGAATTCTTCCCATCACGAAAGAAAAACCAGAAACAACATCTGAATCTATTTAATCATAACGATACTTTTCTAGATAAATAGTAGTTTCTATTTTGCTCCAGTATAATATGTTTAATATTTTTTTCTGTCTGTCATGCGAAGGAAATATATATAAAGATAATATAAATACTTAACTCGATCAATTCCAAAGCCGACAATTTAATTTGTTAATTCCCTAACAAGTGGTGAGTATATGCTGCCGCAGGAGCAAACGCGCACGGATACGGATGCCCATCAAGTTGCGCCGGTTTTTTCGATTATCAATTTGATAGCAATTGGAAATAAATCGATTTTTTTTATCGGTCGGGGGCTTATTTTTTATTTAAGATCTATTTCAAAATTAAAATAAAACCCCAGGCATTTCCATATCTGGGGTATTCGGAATAATATTTTAATTTATTTAATAGTTTTTTTTATGTTTCACTGTAATTTTTCTTGTATTTATCTTAATAATAATATTCCATAACTTACAAAAACATATTGAATTCATGTTCTGCCAAAGGAAAGAAAAAAACAAGCCCTAATTTGATTTTTTGTATTGTTTATTCAGTTAATTTACACCCAAGAACTTGTCTTGGGAAATAAAATCTTTAAAACTTTCCAAGTCCCTTTATAAGCCCTCATATTATCCTTCATATATACTTTTTAAAGATTATAAACGTAAATGGACTTGGAAGCTAACCTTCGGTCTGCCGATGGATTTATAACTTTTCAGTTTTACGAATCATTTTGGGAAGCAACTGTCCGATTTCTCCACTATTCCGAAAATGTACATAGGAACTCATTTGTCATCTTCTACATTGATTATTCTAACTTTTTTTTTGGGAGTACATATAAAATATGGTTCGGGCCATTTCATGATGTGTACAATTTTAAAGCAGTTATCGGTAATAAAATATCGAAATCATCACTTTTGTAGAGTACTTGTTTTCTATTTTAAAGTTACATTCAGCAAATTCCATTGAAATAGACCGAAAAACGGACGGACTTGTTTTATTGTATAATGATATATCTTAAAGATATATCGATGCATTTTATAAATGTATTGTTTGTGATTCGATATACAATATACGATGTACGGGAATGCGTCGATATGTAAAATCTGTCAGATGCTTTTTTTCAAGAGCTGAAAGAGCTATGTGTTCATCCACAGATCTACAGACCTTTAAGACTATAAGATCTGTAAAAGTTTGGAATATTGTATTAAATAGCTAGGAAACGGGGTCTCGAAAGTTGAGAAACTAAACGCAAGTCGGGTTTCATGTTTACTAAAATTTTCCAAATAAAATATCTTTCCGTGGGAACTGTAAAAATACAATTCGATCATACTTATAAAATTTCTAACACTGCAGTTTATTTTTTGAAATACTTTAAAGTTTGTAATTCAAATATTTATTGAATTATCGGATCTGTTTGGGGAAAACTGTGACAAATTTATAGTAAGGTTTAACGGGGAGATTATATGTACATTAACGAAGATCGAAAATAACATGTGACGGCGAATGGGAACAGGTAACGCCTGTTCTTGCTAATTTATTTACCATTTGAAACCCAACCAATATTGTCTTAATAACGCTCTTTTCACAGGTTTTTCGTATTGAACGTGAGTGATGACTTGCAGCGTTTTGCATGCATATCGTTGGAATCGTGTTAGAATGTGTACCCTTTGCACGATTTGATTTGAAGAGGTCTCCTCAAAAATTCACAAATTGATGGGTATTCGTCAGCATGTTTTAACGATATATTCCTACTGAAGTCTAGGAATATATCTTTACAAAATGTACGTTAATTTGGCGGAGATATAGTATTCATTGGTATTTAATGGTAGCGTTTATTCCTCATCTTATGAAGCTAATTTTTTGTATCTTTTTTGTTAATGACGGCTTAAATTTTGTTTTATCATATTATTTTTTTTTTTTATTCCTGAATACAGCTGGAATTTTTGTAATATACATGCATTGTTTTTTTTTTATTTTTTTTTTATTTCTTATAATTTTATGGAGAGTTTTGATATTTGACGGGTAGATAATGCTAACGTGGGTGTTAGTTTAACCAACCAGCCGATGGCCATCTATGGACTTAAAAAATAGTCATAGAATTACTAATTTTTATTATTTCTTATTATAGTCAATGTTTTATTGATATAATTTTTGATATATAATATTGCGAACGATTTTTTTACCTATATTAGTAAAAAGCGAAAAGAATTAACTCTTAAAACTCTTAAATATATTATGATTGGCTAACGAGAGTATTATTTTTATAAGGATTCGACTCCTTTTTCAATTTACGATCTTCTCATTATAGTAAAGTATCAAAACGAAAGCATTCCTTAAGGAAATCGGGATATGGACCTATCCCAAGTCTCTTATGGCTCAGACAGGTTTTTTTTTTTCAGATTTGGAAATGGGAATTATTCCATTCATAATGAGGTCGGGATTCGGGATTAAATTCTGGACACAGTTTAAATTTTAATAATGTTTTCATTTAATTATTGCATCATTAAATAATGTAAAAAAGACATAAATTGTGTGAAGCACTGAACGTCGAATGATGGAACATATAACATTGCACAAGTCGTTTCTGGATCAAATATCTGCACCGCAAATCTTGTGTCAAAACTTCTGAATATTATTATGCCGCGGCCACCTCTTCACCTTATGATCACATCAAGGCAAGAGATGTGAATGACACCGACCGACCGCGTCCATCCCAGAAACTTGTGGACACGAACGACACCTCACCTTGGCCTTCATTGGTGCACGTTAACGTTGGCCTTGGAATGCTTTTTTCCTCGGCTTTCTGGTAAGGTTTAATGGGACGATGCAGTACCTCAATTGGGTTGCGGGTAAACATACATGTTTTTTAAATATTATACTATATTTTCCGCAAACTTTGGCAATTTTTATTGAATTAAGCGGCAACTTATTTTGGGGCAATTTTACAACCATAAAGGATCTCTCATTATAATCATGAAAGCTACAAAGAATTTCAACTGGGAACTTATAAAGAAAATTATCAGCTTAAGTCTTATTCTTAATCGTCAACTATGATGCCAAACTGTTCTTGGAAGCAGGTTAAGCTCAAACTTCTTGTCTCATTTCAAAAATTATTTGTTCATATCTTCTCAAAATAATACACAATCCCTATATTGATAAAATAAGTATGAAAGTTTCATACAATTTGATTTGATATCCTTGTACCCCCTTGATACCGTTACCGATCAATTCATCGTTTTCTCGTCTTTAATAATCTTCAATATTTACAAAATACATCTCTGTAAGTTCACTTTTTTGGTAAAAGATTTAGGGAATCTTGAGAAATCTAAATTAAGGTAATTAGACCTTGGAAACCCGTTTTCTTATACACAGAAAAGATCTCAAACTGATAATAATTCACTTTCTAGTTACTCTCCTTATGTAATACCGACATCGCGACTAAATTTAAAAATGTATCATTGGAAATCGAAACAGTGGATAATATTTGCTAGAAAATTGTAAAATTCGTGAGCGTACTCCTTAAAGTGAAATTATAATTATATTATTTATATTATGATTTTATGTAGCTATAATGGCAGCTAATGCTTAGCGGCCTCGCAGCTTAGGCAGCTCCATTATGATGAATAACTGTTTTATTTGATAAATCATTAACACAGCAAAAACATAATTTTTGATATTAAATTATTTACATAAAAAGGCAAAACAATTGTATCTGGCATGTTTTCAATGTGCTTCTTATGCTCGGTATACATTTTTGTTGTTTATATAAATTAAAAACTATGAAATAAAGTACTCAACAGACCATAAATATGCCTAGTTTTTAGTACTAAAACCAAACTACAAGATAAATTTTCTCAATATAAACCATCTATACAAAAAAAATCAACCTCTAAATATCTAGAAAATGAAATAATGAACTAAACAAACATTAAGGTCATCATTACAAAGAAAAACAAAATGTTGACGAGTTACAAGCTGTCAAGCTAACACTCTTCGGTTTAGTACCGTAAATCATTTGTTTTACATTCAATCCGATTTAAGACCTAATATGAAGAAATATCGTTGGAGTTTGGACAAAAAGTAGACTACGCGAAGAACGGATACTGGAACGATGCAAATACTTCGAGGTTTTTCTAAACGATGATCCAGCTATCGTTTAAAGATTGAGAGCAGTCTTGAAATCTTTCAAATCTACAAAATATGGAAAACAGGAGTGTACTTTTAGCGGAAATGTTTCCAGAGAAGAAATTGACCCCGGACAGTCGATTAAATATATTCACAAGGTAAACAAATTTATTGAATATCAGCCTTTCCAATTGAAATGCTGTTTGATGAAGCACTGGAGTCCCTCAAACAATTTTATATGTTTTTATACAAAATATAGATTGCTAATACCATTATAGGTGAGCAAAACGAGGATAGTTTTGGCAGTTCTTTCCTATCCAAAAATTACAGTGTGGCAAGCAATGGTTAGTCTAGTAAATAAATATATATATAATATAGTGATAATAGGTATTATCATGAATCATAGTCAAAGTTCTCCTGGCAAAATTTAGACAAAAAATAATACAAAATGTTTTCAATAATTTAAATATTTTGTTTAGTTGGCTTTCAACGGATTTACCCTTAGTTTTGACTTGAGTCAGTTTAAAGCATCCTGTTGGATGTATAACAGGTATAACACTTGCTTATTATGACACTTTATTTTCAATAAAAAATACTCAGAATGAGAACTGTGTGGCAATGGAATATATTCCAACATCGCTACTTATTTATAAGCAAGGTTGACCCTTGTTTTAATTCGAGCTTGTTCTTCAAGAACTTAAAAAATTTGATGCGAATTAATTTCTTTAAAATTATACCAAGTTTTCCGTATCACATAATAGTATTATTCGATTATAACGAAAGGCTATTAATAACTTAATAGGACATTGTAAATTTGGGCTCTGTTGTCATTGTCTGCGTTTAGCAGAGCAACAAGATCTCTGATCACTGATGGATTTTTATATAGTATATATAAGGATTACAATAATACATTAATTCACGTATATACGATGGTTGCCCTACCCGGCCTTCGCCTGCGCATAGAACCTGTAAATCTAAACATATCTTAAAGAACTTGTAGCAAATCGTTGCACACCTTCGCCCTGACTTATTTATTTTCCTACTTTGGTTGATCTCCGACCTCTTAGAGTTTATCCAAAAGTTTTACCATTCAATCAGTTCATTTTGGCGCTGAAAACATCTATGTATATTGATAAGTTTTAGGCCTATTAATCTATCTATAAGTTGACCATCAGTGATCCTCCGAATTTCTTATACCGAAACAGCAATATGTTCAATATTAAATATCAAATCCAAACTTTTTATACTTTAAAATTTGAGACTATGAAGCAGTTAATTTGCAGAAGTGTTCTTATATTTTCTTTAATTTCTGTGGTTTTGCCTTGTAGGTCTGTTGTTTTACAGAACAAGAAACAGTTTTAGGTTTAGAAAATATGTACATACAAGTTGATTAAGACTCGAATCCGATGTGTCCCCGAAAGGCTTCTCGCCAAAGTTGACCGAAGTTCCTGCGCATGACACAGCCCTAGAGGAGGGCGGCAATCGATGATTTCGGATTGGACTTGAAAAATCTGTTTGAATGAAATCATCTGATGGGAACTTGTATGTGTCTCCTTCTATAATTAACACGCTTTACTTGGCCAGTACAGTCGTTAAAGATTTGGCAGTGGTGTCTATTCAAAAACGCCGTCGACAAGGGCACAAAAAGCCCCAAAAGATCGTGCTTGGCTCAGGGCGAACCGCACAAGAGACCAATTATAGACAGACTTGTTTTATGGATGAGAGAGATGAGATGATGGTGTGATGTCGATTCGAAGACTGTTCCCGAAAAAGCATCGTTCGTTGGGGCCTAGCCGGCGATAAGCCAAGCCTTTCATTGCCGACGAAAATATATAGCTTCTCAAGTCCGCCATAAGTTGTCGTTGTTCGCAAAAGCAGTCCGTTAGAAGACTGACTGACAGCCCAGCGATAACCCATAATGTCATCAGGTAACCTATGTTTATATGTTTACATTAACACTTACGAGCTTCACGAGTGTTTCAAATTACAATTGTTCGATCGAAGTTGCTTGGTTTTTGAACCGATCAACGTAAGTTTGCTGCCGATTTTTTGTGCGGCCCTCCTGCTCTGAGCTGCTTTTTAAATAATCGATAATAATTGAATATTCCCACTAATCCAAGTTATGTTTGCAGGCGAACAAAACTATTGACGATCCCCAGTCACAGGACTCTGCCAGTACCAAAAACTTGAGGCTTCCAAAAATCGATTCGGAGTTCATGGAACAAATCATCGTTATCGTATTTCTAGAAAAAATTGTGATCAAAAATAGCCTTATTAAAAAGAAATTGTTGAAAATTGACCAGTTATATTGTTTTTATTATAAAATGAATTGAATAATATGCAAAAATCAAATATTTTGGCACAACGTAAGTAATTTTGTGAAATTTAAAGTCTTATATACTTCAGTTAGTTTTTTTTATATTCAAATTTTAAACTTTAAAAGTTATGCGGAACGTAAAAGAGCGGTTTCTATATATATCTTCCTGACGAGCATCATCAGACGAGACGATCTGGCCATGTCCCCATATATAGCTGCATAATTGATGATCACAATCTTCTATCATTTGTTTTCTTATTTTCCATTTTGAATAAATACAAAAAAATAAAGAATTTCAAAGTTTAAGCTTGTATTGGACATTATTTGCTAATTAAAATGGTTTAGATATTAGATAACAGAAACGTAATACAGTTTTCGCAAATATTACAGAAAATTAATGAAAATATTAATTTGTAAAAGAAGGAATATTTAAGATTTTAATTTAACACATTCTGGCTTGTTTTTTATTTAATTACAAACAAAACATAAATAATACCCACTTTTCTTAATGTTTAAACCTATAAAAACTATAAAAAAAAAACATTTCAATTACATCAAATCTCTTTATTAAATGTGTTTGCGTTTGTTCGCATGCTTGTATGCCAGTTCTCATCGGAGCAACCATAACCTGTCCTAACCGCCAATAAATGTTTGATTTGAAGCAGATAATTTAAAAGCGGCACTCTTGCCTTCACCACACGCACACATTCGTATGTAGGTGCATACATGAGTACATATGTATGTGTGTGTGTGTATGGATGAGCATTGGGAATTGGGGATTTCCTAAATCTAGGCTCCTACACATCCGGACCCACACATTGGACGTTTTGGCACGGCTAGATTAATTATTTCAGGTCATATGCCTGTATGTATAAAAGCGGCAAGCGCAAATCTCTGCTGCTCGCTATGTGGTATCTCATATTTGAATGTCAGCTTGGAGAGGGTTTTCGGCGAGCATTCATACATACACACATACACATACATATATATACATAGCCGAGTACGCTTGTATGATGTATGTATGCAGGGAGCGTACATCTCGGCTTGTACGAAAGTTTCTATAGAAACATGTCTTAAAGGTGTATTTGGCCATACACAGGTACGCATGCAGCTATGTATGGGTGCGTACGTAATACTAATTGGTTTGGTTACAGCACGGTTGCGTGTTATGTGTTTGCATTTTGTTTTGTTTTGAAAGCTCCAAAAGCTGTGCTTTCATGGGTCTTAAATGCACACACTTGCATACATAAATACGAGCGACGATGCCAATGTATGTACATACAAACATGTACGTGAGCAGTGTGTTTGTGTATGCGGTTAGCACAAATCCAGCGAGAAAGAAACAACTAACGCTGGCTATATGTATTAACTTCAAAATAAAGTTCAGTTTAAGCTGGAGCGCAGTCGAGGTTGCGTCGTTTGTTCGTTCGGTCGGCTTGGAGTCCGTTCGTTTTCGTTTCGTTCGGCTAGTTCCTATGTACGCATGGTAAGCACGCGTTCTCTTTCGATTCCCAGTTTCAGTTTCAGTCGTTTCGATTGCGTTGATAAAATTAAACCTAAGCCTAAACACCAGCCGTGCTAATAACAATGCTGTGATTTATTTCAAAATGTGACTGTATTAGATATGTTTCCACACATACACATACATAAAGTTAGAAATAATTTTTGTTGAATCGTCGTTGTTGCCAATTTTTATGCTTAGTGATGTAGGTATACAAATACATACAAATGTATGTATGCAGTACGTGCAATTGATTTGTACATACATATGTATATTTGAAATGGCAACTCTTACGTAGTGTTGTTTATGTGTATAGGAAGTCACAGATACTCTTGCACGTTTGCATTATCAGACGCGTAAAGTGCGATTGTGTGTGTTCACCCGCACTTCAAATGAAAGGTGGCTTGGGTCTTAATTGTTGTTGTCCGTGTGCAATTAGTGTGAAATTGGTGTCTGCGGTGGAAAATCGGTGATTAAGTGGAGGTGTGCGATTTTATAAATAAGTGATTGAGCCAAATGCACGAACGCGGCTCAACTTCCACAGACGCACACATGGTCATGCACAGATTCGGCAAAGTGAAGTACACACATACATATGTTTCATAAACGAATGGCACAGTGAAACAGAAACCGGAATCAATATGTGTGTGATACCGTTGATATGAAACCGTACACAATCTGTTCGAGCCTACTTTTATATGTATGTATGTAGGTATATGTGTAGGCACATGCATAAATTTGTACATACCGTGCATACATATCTACGTGCTGCCACATAAAGTACGAAAAAGTGAACCAAACACACCACCACCACCGCTCCCCCTACCCCTTCCGCTAACCCCTACACAGCTACCACACCGAAAAACCGTACACAAATTTATCGATAATAAATAGCCTCATGTGCATCAGGCACGTACATAGATTTCCCCTCGCACATACCGTATGTACATGCCCGACGACGCTTCATACAGAAGTGTGCATACATACATCCCAAAAAAACATCCAGTTGGGACGTGAGATTGTGTACAAGGAATATCAAAAACGGTTATGTCAGTGCTGCACTTTTTTTTTTTCTTTCCCTCTCCAAACATGTATAATCAGGCGCTGCAGGCGAAAGCCGTCGGTACATAACGCCCGAGACTACAGGAAACACAGCTTGTGGGTGCGAGTGTGTGTGTGCGGTGAGGTGCGGAGAGGTTACATGTTGCACATTCTGAATATTCAAATAGTTGATAAACAATAGAGTCCAAATTGCTTTTCGTTTTGTTTCGCTTGCAAAGTCCAGTTCTCTCCACGTAGAACGGGACAAAAGACAAATCTGAACCCTTGTCTGTGACTTGCTGTTTTTCCATGCAGCTTTGAGTTTTCAATTTCAGAAAATCAAAGGGAAACTGTGTAATTCTAGTGGAAATGGTAATCATTTTGTGTTGGAAGTTTCCCCGAAAGAGTTTCGAATTATCCTAGTGTCCCTTGCCTTGATTTCCGTCTAACACCATCTTCCCCTCTCCATTAACACGGAAATTCGAACCCGTAGGATAACAGTGGTGCAAATTTACGGCGAAGAGGCCTTCGGCTTGCAATAATAAGCCAAGGGTTCCATGAATATTCATGCATAAACAAGTATGCCTGCCGGCGACAGCATACATATCTTGTTCAATCATTCCCGACTTGGAAGATTACCGAATTTCGATTGGAGGGAGATATGCGATCACAGCAAATTACGTATACGCCATGCGTGTCACAAGTATATATGGCAGCGACCAGTCGCAGCCGCAGTCTCAATCTTCCGGCTGGTTTGACAACTTGCCACTGCGAGTGACGGCTCCAAGTTGGTTGCACACACACACCACTCCCCCTGGCCAAGTCATTGAGTCATTAATTCAAACCGTAATTCCCCCCAGGGTGATGCTGCAGCTCTGTCCAGCTCTCCGTTCTGTTCTGTGTGGTTTCTGTCTGTTATATCATCAGGAAAACAATGGGAACCCATTAATAAGTAAACACACAAACACATGAGCGCTGGGGAAGCACCTACACCACCACCGACGTCGGTTGGAGGTGATAAACTCCCCTGAAGTCTTCTTCAATGAGAGAGCTTTGGGGCTATATAAATATAATATATATTTCGGTGGGAATAATATATATGATTCACGCCGTCCACTTGGCTTAGCGGGCGGTCAACACGTTTAGCAGCAGCCCAAGGTTGCATTTGGAGTTGGAGAGCAGAGCAGAGCAGAGCTGAGCTCGTTGAGATCTCGTCATAGCGGGTACACAGTGTGTGATATCTTCTCATCTCTTTCCGCAGATACGCCAAACAGCTGAACCGAAGAATAGATACATACATGAGTACGACAACAGGACGGAAGGGACTCTTTGCCGCAAAAGGACTCTTGGGGAGAATCAAACTACCTTAATACCAACATAGCCTGAACACAGTTAGATATGCCGGATGACACAGGGCCCAGCGGAAGCAGCGGCGGCAGAGGAACCATCATTGGCACAGCAGCAGGACAAGCCGGGAGCACGTTGAAGGGAGGACCAAGAGCCCTCCGCTGCTCCTCCTCCTCCGGTGGCACGCCTGCACTCTCTGCCGGAGAGCCGACGTATCGAAAGATCGAGCGCAGAAAGAGACTCCAACGCCACGAGGCGACAGCGACGGCGGCAGCGCGGGCGATAGCTACCAGAAGAACTCCAGATGCAAGACTCAATAGGATCTATTTATGTACATTTAACCGAATGGCACAGAGCTGTATATATTTTGTATTAGTTTTAGTAATCCTAAGCCAACACAGTAGTTGTGCTCTACGGAGTAACGAAGTCGATCGCCCCGGCGCACAGAACTATGCCGGTGGCGGTGGTGGCATACTCAGCAACCAGGAGAGCGGAGCAGCAGCAGCAGCAACAACCTTGCCCGCTGACGATACTGATGATACTGATACTGACCCCCGCCTCGGTGCAGCGCCGGAAGGCGATGGGGGTCAAGCACAAGCACAGACGACCATTAGCAGAGGCGCCGCCGCACACGTTAATAATTATGAAAATACTCACACAAATGCCAGTGCGAACGATGAACGTGTTGACCCGCATCACCATCAGTCGCCACATAGCCTCGACCTCGACGGGATCGATATCTTTGGCGCCTACAGTATTCCCGAGGAGGCGATATACACGAACGAGTTCGCTGTCAACATTCCCTCCGGCAAGCATGTGGCTGACTTCATAGCCGCCAAGCATGGCTTCATCAACAAAGGACAGGTAAAGAGATATCTCTTATGCAATTACTCGCTGCTTGCGGCTTTCACTGTGCCTTGTTTCCTTCTCTAGATTGGAGCCCTCGATGACTATTACCTGTTCCAGCACCATCACGTGTCCAAGCGCTCTCTCCGCTCCAGCCAAAAGCATCAGGGTTTACTTACGTCTGAGAATGAGGTAAGAAAAGAGCAACATGACCTTTATTTATATCTATTAATATATATATTGTAACTTCTAAAGGTGAAATGGATGCAGCAGCAGCACGAGAAGGTGCGCCGAAAGCGCGACGGTCCCTACCAGAGCCTGCCCACCTACAGTCCGTACAATGTGTTGCGTCAACCGGGCGCCGAATACGTTGTCGATCCGAATCCGCATCTCTCCTTCGCCCCGGACACATCGTCCCTGACGCTGGACTCGCGGCACTCGGGGCGCATGGAGTATCGGGATGTTAGCTCGCATTCAATATTTCCGGATCCGTTGTTTAAGGAACAGTGGTATCTGGTGAGTAAAGTATGTGATCATCTCTCACTTAAATGCATGCTTCATTCCATAATTACTATTTGTGTGTTAGAGTAGCATTTTTGGTTGAATATATGTGTTTTATTTTTACATTTTCAAATCAAATGAGTGCAAAAAAATGTATTATTTGCAGTGAATTCGGGAATTTACATATATGATTAATTTTAACTGTAATTAATAACAAAATCTGTATCGGAAATTATTTTTGTAACAATTTATACGCTTGTAGGCAGTATAATATTAGTTATGAGCCTTCAACGAAGTGAAGGTGTCTTTTCCGACCCTATAAATAATATATATTCTTGATTATCATTAACAGCCTAACAAAAACTAGCATAGAAAAGCTTTTCGAATTGAAATTAATGCATTTTTGGCTGATTTATGATGGATTTTCATGATCCAAAGTCAAACTTTAAGGATGTACATATAAATTTCGGCTTGCCGAAGTCCGTTTGCTTTCTTGTTTGAGTTTAAAATGGTAAATTAAACGTTGTATTTAAATTAAATTACTATAAAGAGCTCGAATTTGATTTAGAAATGAATATTTCCCTTTATGTATGTTATCTTTGATTTGACTTTTAGTTGATTATTAAGTTAAACTCCTCTTGTTACTCTCCTTCATTAACACCCAATCTATATCCCTATAACTTGATAAAAAAAGCCTCAATTAAAAACTATGATTGTTCCAATTATTAATCATTAATAAATATAGTAATATATGTACTTTCGAGAACCCATTTAACCATAAATATTCCATCATTGCACTGTAGATGCTAGCTAGTGCTTTATTTTGTTTACTTATCTTTTTTCGCACTCCCACAGAATGGAGGCGCTAAAGATGGCCTGGATATGAATGTGGGTCCCGCCTGGCAGAAGGGATACACGGGCAAGGGTGTGGTAGTGTCCATATTGGACGATGGCATCCAGACCAATCACCCGGATCTGGCGCAGAACTATGTAAGTATTAAGTATAGAGTTTCAAATCATAGATGCTAACAAGAGCAAGATATTCTCTGTATTCCCAGGATCCTGACGCCTCGTTCGACATCAATGGCAACGATTCGGATCCCACGCCCCAAGACAATGGCGACAACAAGCACGGAACCAGGTGTGCCGGGGAAGTGGCGGCAGTGGCCTTTAACAACTATTGTGGAGTGGGTGTGGCCTACAATGCCAGTATTGGTGGTAAGTAGTCCGCCTTAAAGATCGTAAGGAACTCCCTTTGAAACCCTCTTTAATTACAGGAGTTCGCATGCTGGACGGCAAGGTCAACGACGTGGTGGAGGCGCAGGCTTTGAGCTTGAATCCCTCGCACATTGACATTTACAGCGCCTCATGGGGCCCGGAGGATGATGGGTCCACTGTCGACGGACCCGGACCGCTGGCCCGCCGAGCGTTCATTTATGGCGTGACCAGCGGGCGGCAGGGCAAGGGCTCGATCTTTGTGTGGGCCTCCGGCAACGGCGGCCGCTACACCGACTCGTGCAACTGCGACGGCTACACCAACTCCATCTTCACGCTCTCCATATCGAGTGCCACGCAGGCGGGCTTCAAGCCCTGGTACCTGGAGGAGTGCTCCTCCACGCTGGCCACCACCTACAGCTCTGGCACGCCCGGCCACGATAAGAGCGTGGCCACCGTCGACATGGACGGACGCCTGCGGCCCGATCACATCTGCACCGTGGAGCATACGGGTACATCTGCATCGGCACCGCTGGCGGCAGGCATCTGCGCCCTGGCGCTCGAGGCGAATCCGGACTTGACGTGGCGCGACATGCAGTATCTGGTGGTGTACACGTCGCGACCGGCGCCCTTGGAGAAGGAGGCTGGGTGGACGCTGAACGGAGTGAGGCGCAAGTACAGCCACAAGTTCGGCTACGGACTGATGGACGCCGGGGCAATGGTCTCGCTGGCGGAGCAGTGGACGTCGGTGCCGCCGCAGCACATCTGCAAGTCGCGGGAGAACAACGAGGATCGCAAGATCGACGGTACCTTCGGCTACACGCTCGCCACGCACATGGACGTGAACGGGTGCGCCGGCACTATTAACGAGGTGCGATATTTGGAGCACGTTCAGTGCCGCATCACGCTGCGCTTTTTCCCGCGCGGCAACCTGCGCATCCTGCTCACCTCGCCGATGGGCACCACCAGCACCCTGCTGTTCGAGCGACCGCGCGACATTGTCAAGTCCAACTTCGACGACTGGCCGTTCCTCAGTGTGCACTTCTGGGGCGAGAAGGCGGAGGGACGCTGGACGCTTCAGGTGATCAACGGCGGGCGGCGGCGTGTCAACCAGCCGGGCATTCTCTCCAAGTGGCAGCTCATCTTCTACGGCACCTCCAGCCAGCCGATGCGCCTCAAGTCGTCCGACCTGCTCAACAACGGCGGCGGCGGACCCCCGCAGCTGCGCAGCAGCCCCATCGGCTCGCACACGAATCCGTTCCTCTTCCCGTCCGCCTCGAACATTGGCCAGCCGGCCAACGAGGGCGGCAACTTCAACACGGACAGCTTTGCCAGCTACCTCAACTACCAGAACATCTTCACCAGTGCCGGATCCAATCCGGAGCCAGCCACGGCCACTTTGGATGGCCAAAATGTGAGCACCTCTTCCGCTGCAGTAGCAGCAGCAGCAGCAGCACCCATCACTTCCGTGACCCAACTGATGGCCTCGCCCAGCGATGCCAGGGACGGCAGCAAGCTAATGATTCTGCATTCCTGCGATGCCGAGTGCGACTCTTCCGGCTGCTACGGCCGTGGACCCACCCAGTGCGTGGCCTGCAGTCATTACCGGCTGGACAAGTTAGTAAAATAAGAAAAATGGTGATTAGTTTGAAGAAAATCACAGATTTTATTCTTGTTTCTTAACAGCACCTGCGTCAGTCGCTGTCCGCCGCGCTCGTTCCCCAACCAGGTGGGCATCTGCTGGCCCTGCCACGACACCTGCGAGACGTGCGCCGGCGCTGGACCCGACAGCTGTCTCACCTGTGCCCCGGCCCACCTGCATGTCATTGATCTGGCGGTCTGCCTGCAAGTCTGTCCCGATGGATACTTTGAAAGTAAGTTGGAAGTCTCTCTATTGATTTTATTTGTGGGGATTTTAGTGTAAAGAGCATAGCAGGAGTCGTATAACAGAGAATAATCAGCTAAGGACTACATATGATCTCTAAAACATTGTAATTTTTGATAAATTAATATTTTAAGTATCCCAAAATATCGAACTTAGCGTTAAAATGTAGATATTAACGAACAATATTGATTTGTCAAACATTAACGATAAATTATCCACTTAAATATCGAGTTTATCTTTAAATATCGATACAGTATCGATAGAGTAAAGCACGATACAGTTGAAAAAGAAAGAGATGGAAATAAAATGTACTCTTTCAAGGCAATTTCCACATGATTTTCTATGGTTAATTTGTACTATAAGTACACTAAACGAAAATAAGAATAATTATTTATTCCTCTTCTTGTTTAACTTTTAAACACAGATAGCCGTAACCGAACATGCGTGCCCTGCGAGCCCAACTGTGCCTCCTGCCAGGATCATCCCGAGTACTGCACCAGCTGCGACCATCACCTGGTCATGCACGAGAACAAATGCTACTCGGCCTGTCCCCTGGACACCTACGAAACGGAGGATAACAAGTGAGTAGCTGCTCAATGCTCGAGACTTTATAAAACTAAATTCTATTAATATGTTTATATAGATGTGCCTTTTGCCACTCGACTTGTGCCACCTGCAACGGGCCGACGGAGCAGCACTGCATCACGTGCCGGCCGAGTCGGTATGCCTGGCAAAACAAATGCCTTAATAGCTGTCCCGACGGTTTCTATGCGGACAAGAAGAGGCTGGAGTGCATGCCCTGCCAGGACGGATGCAAGACCTGCACCAGCAATGGCGGCGCCTGCTCCGAGTGCCTTGAAAACTGGACGCTGACCAAGAGAGACAAGTGTATTGTGAGCGGCAGCGAGGGTTGCAATGAAGGTTAGTAGATGCTGAAGCTTCAGGCATCTCATGTTCCTCATAAATCTCCTCTATCTCTGATCCTTGCAGCCGAGTTCTTTAGCCAAGCGGATGGCGAGTGTCGAGCGTGCCATGCTTCCTGCGAGACCTGCAACGGCAACTTGGAGACCAATTGCATGTCCTGCCCGCCGAATCGCTTGCTGGAACGGAGCCGTTGCGTGAGTGGCTGCCAGGATGGCTTCTTTATGGAAACTGCGGGCGTCTGCTCGCCGTGCTTGCATACGTGCAGCCAGTGCGTCTCCCGGACAAACTGCAGCAACTGCTCCAAGGGCTTGGAGCTTCAGAACGGCGAATGCCGCACCACCTGTGCCGATGGGTAACTAGAGACAACTTGTGAAGCCCAAACCCTCCGTTAATTCACTTTTGTGGCTTTTTTACAGGTACTACAGCGATCGCGGCATCTGCGCCAAGTGCTACCTCAGCTGCCACACGTGCAGCGGGCCGCGGCGAAACCAGTGCGTTCAGTGTCCAGCCGGCTGGCAACTGGCCGCCGGCGAGTGTCATCCCGAGTGCCCCGAGGGCTTCTACAAGTCGGAGTTTGGTTGCCAGAAGTGCCATCATTACTGCAAGACATGCAACGGTATGAGGATCTACTTGGATATCGTTTAGAATCTCTTTAACTAATGAATATATCTTTCTAGATGCCGGACCCTTGGCCTGCACCTCGTGTCCCCCGCACTCGATGCTCGATGGTGGCCTGTGCATGGAATGCCTCAGCTCGCAGTATTACGACTCGAACACGGCCACGTGCAAGACCTGCCACGACTCGTGCCGCTCCTGCTTCGGGCCCGGCCAGTTTGCCTGCAAGGCCTGCGCCCCGCCGCTCCACTTGGACCAGCTGAACAGCCAGTGTGTGTCCTGCTGCCCGAATCAGACGGTGGACACTGCTGCTGCCGAGAACTCATCAGCCACCTCGGCGCCGGCACCATGCTGCCACTGCGCTGCGGAAACTGGTACGAATTGAATTTTTAATTGTGTTGGAGTTTCCATGTATTAATTTCCATGTTCCAGGCGAGTGCAAGGCCACCTCGACGGGCGGCAAGCGGCGCACCGTTGTGGGCGCCTACAAGAGCGGATACTCCTCGGACTCCGCTCGAGCCCTGGGCAGTGAGGGAAATGGCAATGAGTTCTTCCTGCGGCTGGACTCGCCGCTGACGGCCATCACGGCCATTGCGGTGGCCATCTGTCTGCTGATCATCACCATATTCTCCATAATATTTGCTGTTCTACAGGTGAGCAATATAAAATCTTATATGTATGTGAAATGCTAACCATTATCCTTAAATCCTGCAGCGCAATAGCAACCACGTGACCAGAAACTCGGTGCGGTACAGGAAGATAGCGAGCAAGAAACGCAAGCGGACCAGCGAGGCTCGATTGATATTCAACAATGGAGGAGGCGGCGAGGAGGACGAGGAGGAGGAGGAGGAGGACAACAACACGGAGGAGGATGATAACTCCGAAGAGGATCGGGTCTACAAGAAAGGCACAATTCATGGAAACGAATTTTACATAGAGAGTACAAACGATATTGATGCGATCGAGTTTCACTGCGCGGGCGCTGCGGCGCCTGCTGCGAGGAGGTCTAGGGGAGTGCATGATATTAATCCCAATGCAAAAACGGAACACAGAAGTCCGCCAACCACGAGCCGTAGCTGATTGGTTCATTGATTGTTCGATCGATTGATTGATGGGACGATTGGCGGCAGCGGCAGCAAACTCACGTAATGCGTACCAACAAGAACTTTGATCTTGGATTTCTTGCTCTGGACTAAATAGTAAATTTTAAACCTTATTTTGAGGGAGGATATAGCGAAATCGAAATATTTAACATCCGAAAACAAAAATGATAAAAATTTATATGTGATTGTGAATTGTTTTTATATATATATATATTTGTAAATTTAATGTTTGTATTAAATTTTTATGAAAAATGTTATGTCAAGTTGAACTGAACCAGTTGCCTCATGTGTGTGTGTGTGTATTATATATGTGGGAGGCGGGAGGTAAAAAGTTATAGTCTAAAGATAACAGAAATCATCGATAATTGGAGAGAAAGTCGATATATAAATCGATGTTTTTAAAGTGCAGTAAGTAGTTACTCTTTGTTATCGTTAAATGCGATAAGTTTTAAGTTTTAAATTGAGATTTATCGATATTTTTAGTTGGTTTTTATTTTGCTAAACTAAATTTTAACTGCGCTACAAACTTCCGACTAAAATATTTCTCTCTCTTCTATACATACTTACTTTTTATTAATTAATTTATTAATCAAATACTGCTCAATATTTTTTTTAGCAAGTGTTTTATTTACAAAAATCGTATGAAATATGTACATATTTAAATACATCTCTGTTCTTATGTGTAAACTGAGGCCAAAAGTCGAAACTACAAAATATCGTAGTTGGGATTTGGATTACATTTCTTTTTTTTTCGAATGCTAATAATGTATAGATACGTGTATATGTTCCATGTAAATCATTATAAATTCGTTAATACTTTATATTCCTTCGTTTTCCGTGTGTGTCTTGTGTTTCAGAGATTATATAGTTATGCGCCTAGGTATCAAAAATCATGTATATATATATGTAGATTTATATGTATTTGTCTTTTTACATAGGTAGTTGAGAGGTATTTTACACGGATCTCGCTGTATTCGCACTCGTTACTACTCTTCACGAAATCGTACAGTCGCAGCACATGAGCGAGTAGTAGAGACACTTGACAACCTTCTCGTCGTCAGCATCCTTGCCCTTGGACGAATTGAGTTTGGCCTTATCAGTGCCATTGTAGCTGTACAGCTGGCCGTCTAGCTGATCGGCCTCAGTCTGCGGGCTGCCATCGAGGAGGCCCTTCTTGGAGGCCTTCTTGCGCTTGTTCTTGTGCATCATCTCGTTGCAGTTGCGCTGCTGCACCATCTCGTCGATCCAGTCAAAGTCGGTGGCGTTTCCCTGGAAGCGCGGGAAACTGGAAATGCTTTCAATGGAGTTGATATCCTCCTTCAAGGTTGAAATAACGAAGAAATTATTATTATTATTATCATTTTTAGTTATAAACTAGTGCTCACCTGATTGTTATTATGGTTCTTATATTTAATCTTCTGTGGCGTGGTCTGCTGAGAATTGGCCGCGTCCTGCGCTCCCTTTGCCAGCGGCGAGGAGGTCGTCGCTATCGAGGCTGTGGTTCCCGCCGAGCTATTTAGCACCACCTCCGTTTCTCCACCTGCGGCTGGCACTTTGGGCAAGTCTTCGGGACCCATAAAGTTGGGCTGCAAACAGAAAACACCTCAAGTTAGTGTCTTGTGTAACTCTGTGTACACACAGCTCTTACAAAGTCCTGTATCTCGGCGGTGGTGATGACATTCGGCGAAGTCATGGCTCTGGTGGATGGAGTCGAGGGTGCAATCTCGGACAGCGAGGACGTGGGCCTCAGGTTGACAGAGGGCGTGGTTACGGGGGTGGCCGGCAGAGTGGCGGTCTCGGAAACGATGGCCGATGAACCATCAGTGGACGAAGCACATTCGCTTTTGCCGCTTTGAGCGGCCAGTGAGCAGGTGGCCACAAGGCTCAGGGATGAGGGTGCATGGACGTTACCTTCCCCTGCCAATTCGGGCGAGGGTCTGAAATAAAGCAACAATGTTATCGTCTTTTAAATGTTACAAACAACATGGGCAAGAGTTGAGATAAGTAAACGGTATTAGCACACAGCTGTGGTTAGCACTTTTGATTTTAGTCAATAACTGTTCCTCCCCTTTCCTCCATCTCAACATCTTACTTACAAGTCAATCAGCTCGGACTGTGCCTTGCTGCCGCCCAGGGACCACACCTCGCTTTTCTTTTGCGGCCCCGAGTAGGAGATGTGTTTGCTGGTCGTACTAAAGCGGCCCTTTGAGTGGGACTTGCGGCCCGGTATCCACAATATGCGCATACCAGAGGACTTGCTTTTCTTCGTCGAGTTGGAAGCCATCTGAAAATCGGTCGACTTGTGTAGAATTTGACATTGAAATGTTACAGAGAGTACATGCAGGGAATGTGTGTGTGTGTGTGTGACTTGGTTTGGCTTTTATCTCTGTATCTCTTGTGGACCTCAAAAATGCACCACTACCAGTGCCTGCAATCTGAGATGGAACTATTGCAAAATTGTGTGTGTGTATTGGACAAATGGAAAGTGTATTATAAAGAAATTGGATTCTCCGCTGAGCTTTCTTGGAACTTCTTTTATCTTGACAAATAATGAATTACTCACTCCTTCAACCAAGTGTTACAATTAGAGATGTAAAAGCATGCAAATACTTATAATATTAAGAAATATAAAGTACTTATTCTCCCTATAAAACAGTTCAAAAGGTGACTTGAATTAACAAATTAATATCATTTCGATACAACTTTTAAGACAAACAATACTCTTCCCTATAATTTATACAATAAATGTATATTTCATTAGTTAATCCAAAGCATAACTCTTACAAGCGAATAAGCATAACTGTCGCTGCTTCACCGCTAAAGAAACTCGTTGGCGGTGGGGATTACGGAATGAATGAACGCTGCGCCGCGGCGATGACGACCTTTAAAATATTTAAATGGGCTTTACCAATACCTTGTCAAGATTCACACATATCACATCGTCGCCCGAAAATCGGCGGCTATCGCCAAAAACTTTGATACGAGTGACTTCTTATTAGACAATTAAAAAAAAGAAGCTTGGCTTTGGGCACCGAAGCTTGGAATACTCTAAGCAGACAAGTTATTCTTATTGGACATATAGATTATATTACCACAGAGAAATTAATAAGAAACTAATCGCAAGTCCAAGTTAGTTAGAAATGTCGAAATTTTGGCCATCTTTGGGGTGCAAGAAGGACCACCCTAAAATCTGTATTCTTCGCTCTCCTCTTAAAACAACAGTTATGCACTTATGTACATACACACATACATACATATGTACGGCATCTGCAAGATGTAAGCCACAAGCAACAGAAAACTGGCTCTGTGTAGAGTTTCGGCCAAAAAGCTTTAAAAACAAGAGACAAACACACAAGACCAAGACGCGTACTTTAAGCTCGGGATAAATCGTCTTCAGTGTGTTATACCCTCAGCAAGGGTATACGCATTTATTTATTTACTATAGCCACTACTTTGTATGGATGTACATATGTACATGTCTATACAAGTTGGCCGTGACAAACGAACGTAACAGACACTGTTTGTATGTACATCATACATACGTACATATGTACAGGGAAATCGGCTGGAGTAGGTGGTAGATGAAAGCACAACTGGCTTTCGACAATCAGTGTAGTCGTGTGTTAAAAGTGGTTAAAATAAAACGTAAGCCATTGATTAAAGCACGCACAATGCAGAATGCACAACAAAAGATAAGTCGCTCACCTTTTATCCTCAGATCTCGACCTCAATATCACTTATGGAAGCTAAACATTCACTTGGTTTTTGTGCAAATAAGGCATGTGCGTACGCCAAGTACATACATATGTACACGTAAGCCGCCGCTGTTTATATGAGTGGGTTTTTTCTGAAAATTCGAGATACGGCTGAGATTCGATGCCAAAATGTGGCAATGTTTGTCGCGTCGCGGATTTGTTTTGATTTTCTCCGAGAACTTTGCAAATCGACAATAAACCTACACACTAGTGCTGCGGTGTGCTCGCCGCGCTTTCCGCTTATAATGCCAAAGTTTGTTTGTGGGATTTTCCTTCCACAGCAGCTGGTCGCACTAAAGCCACCCATGAAGAAGAGGTGGGAGGTTTTATGAAGACTCTTGAGGTTTCTAGAATACTAAATAAATAAATTATAAAACAATATTTGTTTATGTTTGTATTAAGCCTAAAAAATATTTATATTATTAATAATTTATAAAACATCGATATATCACCATCACGATTTTTCAAAAGCTAGTTACGGTCTTTACTACGGAACGAGTTGGCAGCACTGCACAGAGCAGGAGGCTTCGGCTTCGTTCTCCGAAAAGTGGGAAATTCTAAATATATAACATGTTCTCGAGAGCAGAAAATAGGCAGGCAACGGAGCAGCGAGCGTGTAATATACGGATTACGGACCTGGCCTGGCCCAGTCTCCTCGTGCTCGTGCTGCACTCTGCTATCCGTTATCCGTTGCTCGCGTGTTAGACGTAGGTAATTCACTGCCTGGTTATTTTTATTCATTTATCCGCATACGTTGGGGTCCGGACCGCGCCGTTAGCTTGTGTGTGTGTGTGTGTTTGCAGGTGCCTGGATCTTAACAGTAAAAGTTAACCGCTGAGATACTTAGTAGTAGATTAATGTTATCAACCGTACATCTCTCTATGTACATATGCATGTAGAGATACATCTCTCCAAATTTACGCATCTCGAAAATAGCCATAAGGCACGTATGGATGTATATGTGTGCATATGAACGCAGAATGCACAGCTGTGGCTAAGATATTAGAACAGCAAGCAAATCAAATGTTTTTGTTTTTTATTTTTTGTGTACTTTAAAAGAAGTATTTGGACATAATTGATTAACCCGTCACTGAGTTTTGAAAGCAGGCAATCGAAATATTTTTACTGCAATAGTAACTATTTCATTAGTTTATGGGAGATTTACAAGAACTCCTATGACGTGTATGAATATTACTTTCAATTAATACCGAAACTCTCCAAAATCAACCTAACTAGGAATAACCAATTAATTCAGAGATTCTGAGTAAATATTTAGACTTTATAGTTGCATTTGCGTTTGAGACAAGTCTTGGAAAATTTGGTTTTCAAAACTGTTTACTCAATATTTCATCTTCCACGTGGTATTACGAAATCTCAAAACACATTTCTGAAACATTGATGATCTAACTCAGATTTTCATTGTGAAAATACAGAAAAAACTGACAATTTTCATCAAGATTTTACCGGAGATTCAAGACATTTTAAAGTATTTAAACAACTGTTCGCTTTAACAATAACAGAATAATTTAAATTACATAAATTATAGCTTTATAAACAAAATATTGACAAATAAAGGACAATCCTTGGGCGCTGAGATATTGGCCACCACTGTGGATGTGAACCATCCGTTCGTACATGTGTTTGGCCCGACCCGGCGCGCTTCTTTTAACAGCCCTCACCGATTCATTAGCGAAAATTTATTTTTGGAGCTGCGGCAAAAACAGCGACAAATTTTATTCGAATCTTTTTTTTTTCCTATGTTTTCCTCGTCTACATGAAAAACACAATCCGACAACTTTCACATCCATTCTATGCACGGCGCCCGTCCGACTGCAGTTCAATCAGCCAGAAGCATCAATTGAATTTGAAAATCAGACCGCGAACCGTTAGTATCTGCATTCGATGTAAGGGAGGGGGGATGTACATAAGAAGGGGTCGAGTAGGATCCGTTACATCTCTTGCAAGTGCAAGTGTACCTAATTAGGTACCGTCAATATTTGGAGAGTACGAAATTACTAGCATCACAATATGAACAGAGCGCACAGCACCGTTATTATGTAACCTACATATGTATGTATGTACCTAGATACATCTGTACATCGTACACAATGGGGGCGAATCGGTAAATTCTTGAGCTCAATATTTTTGGAAATAGCTCGAATTCCGATGCGGGAAATGGTTTAAAGATGTTAATGTTTGTACCCTCAATAAGAGTCGTTCGTTTTTAATGAGAATATTGTAATGTTACAACTGCTACCTTAAAATAATCAATATTTAAAATACTTTTATTTGTGCCTTCAGATTATCACCCGTGAAGGCAGGACACAAGAAAGGCTGTGATCATGGACCCGGAAGCATTTTTGGACGTGGCCAACCAGGTCATTAAGCTGAAAATGTTTCCGTTCTTCGACATTGCGCACAGCCTGCTGGCCGCATTGGCCGTGCGCGAGGATTTGGGGGCCAACGCGCAGGCGTTTTCGCGGAAGCATCCGCTCGCCTGCTGGCTCTCCACCATGCTGGTGATCTTTGCCGGCGGCATGGTGGCCAACGGCTTGCTGGGCGAGCCGATCTTGGCTCCGCTGAAGAACACCGGCCAGCTCCTTGTCGGCACTGCCGTGTGGTAAGTGTCCTGAGATACCTGACAGCCTTGGCAGCCTTACTTACAACTCTCTCCCTCCACAGGTACGTGGTATTCTACACGCCGTTCGATATTGGCTACAAGGTGGCCAAGTTCCTGCCCGTCAAGATCGTCGCTAGTGCCATGAAGGAGATCTACAGGGCAAAGAAGGTGTACGACGGCGTGGGACATGCGGCCAAGCTGTATCCCAATGCCTGGATAATCATGATCATCATTGGCACCCTCAAGGGCAACGGAGCGGGCTTCACCAAGCTGATCGAGCGTCTGATTCGGGGAGCTTGGACCCCCACGGCCATGGAGTTTATGCAGCCAAGCTTGTAAGTATTCCCAGCTGACTTGGAAGACATTCAATTGATCCTTCCTTCCTCGCCATCTCTAGTTACACCAAGGCATCGCTGTTGGCGTCTATTATCTTTGTGCTGGACAAGAAGACCGACTGGATCTCAGCGCCGCATGCTTTGGTTTACTTCGGCATCGTCATATTCCTGGTCTACTTTAAGCTCTCGTCGATCCTGCTGGGCATCCACGATCCCTTCCTGCCGCTGGAGAACCTGTGCTGTGCCATCTTCTTTGGCGGCATCTGGGACAGCCTGGCGAAGATCCTGGGCCGCGGACAGGCCAAGGATGGCGACAGCAAGGACGTGAAGAAGAACAACTAACAACTAAATGCGGAAAAGCAAACAAAACAACTATTTGTAGTTAGCCAAAAAAGTACTTAATGCTGCCAACCAAAGCATACATTTGCATCAAAACGCACACACATATATACATATATATATATATATACTATACCTATACTATATATATAGCATAGATTATAGCTGTCGCAGGCGTCGTCCGTGCTCCGGCTTTTCCTTTCGTGAGCGGTTTTCAAGCGCTTCCTAAAAGAAAAGAGAACAAAAATAATGCACAAAATATTTGCACAAATCGGGGTTGTCACGGGAATCGCTGGAAAATATTTTAATTTGTTATAAATTTGCATTAAATTAAAATTAGGGAGAGCAGGAAATATTAATAGATCGATATTTGCATCGATGAAATCAATATACAATCGAGAAACGAGACAAATAATTACGAGATCTTTGATCTTCGAGATTTATTACAATGTTTTCAATGTGACATGATGTAAAGTATATTCTGTGTAATTTGTAATAAAACAGCGATTTCCTTGACCCTGATCTTTGCTGCTTGCGAAAACGAAAGCCGGGAGCGTGTGCGCCTCTTCGAGAAAGAAACGTCAACCAAAAGATCTTCCCGTGCCAAAGACATTTTCTTGTGAACTCTGTGTGGAAATCGGTCTCGGGGATCAGCTCTCGTGGGTGGGTGTGCCCGTGCCAGCTGGTCCTCGACGTTGATTTCAAGCCAAGTGCTTTGTTTTTAGTCCCCTGACAAATTTTGTATTGTTTTTAAATTGGTAGGATTACTACGATCATTGATAGAGATGCTATAACTAAATCCGACAGCCGAAGGAGCACGCCGTCGAGTCAAGACTGAAGAGCGGCGGCGGGCTCAACGAACGAAATGTGTAAATATATAAAATATATATATGGGAGGTGTGCAGATCATGCGCGAGGAGCTTTCTTCCCTTTTATTTCTTTTATTTTATCTTTATACATATATTTTTTTAATACATTGTAAGAGTTTTTACTAGAAAACTCAATGATAGATCAAATTGGCCAAACGTAGACTTGTGAACACGCATTCATGCTGAATTAAGGAGAAGCAGAGGTATGCATGTTTATTGGTTGCAATAAAATTATGTAAACTATAAAACTGCCAGTTTTTTTCACATTTTGGGTGGAAAAATAAGTCAACTAAGTAATTGATATTCTAAATACTAATTTATTGCGTACTAAATCTAACAATTTCAAAATAGGATCAGCTCCTAATGTTCCAAAAAGTGTGTTTTGTCGATATAAAAATGCAAAGAGGTTGGACATACAATGTTTCCTTATAACCCGAAGAGAAGACTAATTAATTGGACTGCTGAATCAATCTTTAGAGCTTATGTTTAAAATTTAGAGCTTATATTTAATTTAGACAAACGAAGACTCTCCCAATCTCTACACGGTGGTGTAATGCGCCTTACAGTGAACTAAAAAGAAAAAGGAAAGTCAGTAAGGAAATAAACTCCAAACTCCATTCCAAACTCACCAATAAACTCGCCCACGGGATCGTTGTCGCCCTCGCCGCGCATCGTGCCCGTGATCTCCTCGTTCTCGACCATCGGCAGGAAGAGCTGGACGAACTCCGGCGAATAGGGATGGGTGATGGTCTCCAGGACCTCGGTGACAAAGTACCGGATGAGCGAGATGTCCGTGTCCTCGATGGCGCAGCACTGCTTGATGTAGCGCAGGACGGGAACGACGCAGCCGCGCGTCAGCAGGTTGACCATCCGGTCCAGTATCATCTTCTTCATCTCCAGCTGGACGAGGATCTCCAGCTCGTCCTGCTTGGACTCGAACAGGCGGATGAGCAGGAATAAAATCTGCTGCTGCAACGTGGGATGCACGGCGGCCACCTCGTCCAGCACGGCCAGGTGCGTGGGACAGCTGTCGGTGGAGAGCTTGAAGTAGGACGGTTCCATGACCACATTCTCGATCCATCGGATGACTCCCACGCCCACCACGGGATACCTGCAAGGATTGTAGATATAAGTTTGTGTTTAAAGTATGTTTCCCTTCAGCAACTCACTTGATGCAGTTGTAGAGCGTCTGGAGCTCCGCTATCAGCTCCGTGGAGCCCTGGTCGACGTTGCAGATGGCGTGCGCCTTCTCGATGGCCTGAATCGTGCTCTTCAGCTCCTCCTTGTTGAGAGTCCGCTCCGTCAGGGGCCGCTTCTTGGCCGGCTGATCGATCACGGCCGAGGCGTAGGCGAGCAGAAACATGTACTTTGGCTTGTGCTCGGGATTGATCTTGACGCCGGAGCGGAACAGCGCGTCCACCAGCAGCTCCAGGAACTGCGGGTTCCTTATCAGGTCGATGGGCGGCGGATCGGAGCCGGAGTAGTTGCGGAACAGCACGGTAATGTCAGCGGGATTGAGCGTGTTGCGGGTCAGCATGGAAGTGAGAGCCTGGCAAGCCTGCGGATAAACCGCCGAGCCATTGAGGGCCATCGTAATGGGCGTGACATTCTGGTTGCTAAAAGAAGGGATAAGAGTTAAGTGCTTGTAAATAAATCCCCAAAATTGACTCACTTTTGCAAAGCGTACTTGATAATCTCCTGGGAGAGACGCTTCATGTTGAAGCCGCCCTTCTGCTCCTGGCTGAGCACCTGGATGAGGACCTGCGAGTAGACGTACGTGTGCTGGCCGTGGCAGACCATGCGGGCGCACTCCTGGATGGCGCCGTGCACGTCGTCCGGATTGTTGAGGAACTTCACAATCGAGGTCTTGAGCACGCGCGAGAAGACCTCGATCTGCTGCGCCGCCGTCGAGATGGAGGTGATCTCGCTCTGGAAGCCCGCGTCCGAGATCAGCTTGATGGTGAAGTTGAGCATGAGGCAGTCGGGGTACTCCTCCGCCAGCCGGTAGATCAGCGACCGCCACGTGTAGTGGTCAATCATCTCGGTGAGCCAGTCGGGCGTCTCGCCCTCCTCCGTGAATATGGTGTCGGCCTTCTTCGGGTCAAAGGACTTGAGTATCATCTCCTTTAGGTGATTCTCCACCATCGCCTGCACCTCGGTCACCTTGACGCCGGCCAGGATGAGCCACTCGGCCAGCAGGTTGGCCATCTGGGCCACCGCCTTGTAGTTCTCCGACAGCATCGAGATCACCTCCTCCGGCGAGCCGCCCGACTGGAAGTAGCGCTTCAGCTGCGTGAATATCCCCGGCTCCATGATGTAGTCCGGCGTGAGGAACTTCTCCAGGCACTCCTGGATCGTCTTCTGCGGGTTGTCCTCGTGCATTTCCTAAAATTAAAGAATTATTTTTTAAATTAAAGTCTTGAGTAAACACAAACACGAATACAAAACAGTTCGCTTTGCTTGCACACTTACCTCCGTGTTGGACTGCGCCTTGGCGCGGCTCTGCCAGGCGGAGTCGTCGTATTCCACTTCCATTTCTTGGCGAAAACTGATTTACATTAACAAACTATAACTAAACTTTAATATTTTTGTGTTTTTTTCTAATTATTTTGTTGTTTCCCAAAATTTAGTGTGACCTTAAACGGATGCAGGCAAAATAAATCAGACTGAGATATGGGTATTTCTCAGACTTATGCCACGTTTCCACCAGTGCATAGATAAAAATAACAAAAGTATTGTACAAATTGTTCCCAAAGCAAATAAATACATTTTAATAGCACACAACAAATTGTAAATGCATTTTTATCGGTATATATTTGTAATTTGCACAAATGCATAATGCAGCTCTTGAAATTAGGGGTATTTTCATGCATGAAATTTTAAAATTGCAAAGCGGCGGGCACACTGTTGCCGGTCAAAATATTTTCCCTCGCGCTTCCTTGTTTTGATTTGTTTTGTTTTTATGATTTTGTTTTAAATTAAGTTAAAAACAAAACTTACCATGTCGAACCAAAGGAAGGACATGTGGAAGCTGCTGTACAACCACGTGAACCGCAACGGCGCCAACCTGGCGCAGGTGTACACGGTGATCGAGGACATACTGTGCCAGGAGCCGAGCCTCATCAGTTGCTCGCTGGTGCGGGAGCTGAACACCAAGTTCCAGGACACCTTCCTCCTCTGGCTGCTCAACAAGCTGGCCAGGTGCCTCAGCGAGGCTGGAGACGGCAGGTGAGCGCGGAAGACCCTCACTCGACGCCCAATAAAGCTTCTCTTGTCCCTTAGTCAGTGCATCAATCTGCAAAAGAAGATCCTCAACTCCTGCTGCTCCAACCATCCGAAGCTGTACGAACGCCTGGTCCTGGCCTACGTCGAGGCCCTGCAGGAGCTGCACCTGCAGCTGAGCAGAGTGGACCTCAGGCGCGAGGCGCACAACCACAGCCTGTGCCTGCCCATTTTCAAGTGCGATGTGGCCTGCCTCCAGGAGTTTGACCCACACTGCGCCTTCGAGGACGTCCAGCTGCCGCTGAGCAAAGCCGACGCGTACGCCAAGAGCCTGCTGCTGGTGCTGCAGCACGCCCACCTCATCGGCCACGCCACGCACGCCGGCATCTTCTCGGGCAGCCTGCGGCAGGCCCTGCACATCCTCAAGGAGTGCGACGTGGAGGCAAAGCTGGCCAGCCTGAACTACTGCCACAGCGTCCTGCAGTCGCAGGCGGCCGGCAGCTGGCGCACAGACCCGGACGTGGCCCACTACGCCCAGCTGACGCTCGAGGCGCTCACCATCATGTGGTCCATGGTGGCCAAGTGGCTGGACGTGGGCTGTATGGCGCGGGAGGAGCTCGATCAGCTCAAGGCGGCCACGGGCCAGCTGCTGGTCGTGCTGCAGCAGCAGCTTCGCGGTGAGCAGGCCCTGCAGCTGGGCTATCTTCTCCTGAACGAGCTCCTCAGCCTGACGGCCAGCCTGGAGGTGCAGGAGCTGCTGGAGAGCGTGAGTAACTATATCCAGGCGCAGTTAGAACACGCGTCGGCCTCGCTGGAGCAACTGGAGCAGCTGCATCAGCTCGTGCTGAGCCACTGGCGCTCCCATCCTGCCCACTTACTGCCCCTGCTGGCCCTGCTGGCCCTCAAGCACCAGGGCATGCGCACTGCCACAGTTCAGGCCCTGATCCGCGAGGGTCTCGTTCCGATCACGTCGGAGAAGGCAGCCCCGACGGCCGAGGAGCGACGGTTGATGGTGGCCATTCTGCGGGCTCTCAAGCAGCTGGAACAACTCATGCTGGCCCAGAGCCAGCTCAAGATGGCCGAACAGGAGGCTGCCCCGCTGAGTGCCGAAGTATTGGCCAAGCTGCCGCTGCAGTGCGAGCTGCCCAGGGCGACGGACATCAACTGGAACGGGCTGGGCATGCAGATGGCGGAGCTGCAGATCAAGTATCCCCCCTCGGAGGGGGAAGTGTACCTGGAGATCTGCTCGCTGCTGATGCAAGTCTCCAGCATTCGGCACGCGCTGAAGTCGCCGACGCAACACCAGCTGCTGACCCTCCTCCAGGGCCGCCTGGAGTTCGACAGGCTGCTGGCCGCGCTTCAGGGCCGCGTACCGCTGAACCAGCTGTGCGCCATCCGCCTGGAGGCCACGCCCTCGAGTGCCCACACGCAGATGCAGTCGTTCTACGCCCAGCACTTCATGGGCCTCTTCGAACAGGAGGCCTTCTTCGACCACATTCCCCAGCTGTACATTGCGGGCTACCTCAAGCCGGAGCAACTGATTAAAGCTCTGCCCACGATCCAGGGACACAGGGGGCGCTGCCAAGTGATCCGCCTGCTGCTCTGCTCCTCCCACTTCGCCTTCAAGGTCCGCGATCGCATCGAGTTGTATTGCCCCAAGTGCAGACCCTTGCCCGAGCGCCTTCCGCCGGGCATTTACCTCGGCAAGTGCAGGCAACAGGCGGCCACTCTCGACTTTGCCCCGTCCACGCTGGAAACGATTGCCAGGGATTTGCTCTTCCAGCCGGATTTCTCGTTCATCGCCCGACACCTGGACAGGCTGGGCATAGAGCCAGGCCTCATTATGCGGCTGCTTGGGGAGGATGCGAGGGCCTTGGAGGCCCTCAATGCGAACAGCTTCCGTCTGCTGGTGCCGGCCATGCCCGGTGTCATGCAACAGTTGGCCAGCTTCGTCCTGGACTCAATTAAGACCCAGCTGGCGCTGCCCTTGGCTGAGCAGAGCGTCACCTGGCAGCGGAATGTGCTGCGCATCATTATAGCCTCGGCTGCGGATCCGCAGATTGAGGAAATCTGGCTGTTCCACTGGTTCAAGATGACCTTCTTCTTCCTCGTGCACACGCACTCGCTGGTGGCCCAGGAGGCGGTGCTGGCGGCCAGCGAGCTGTGCGCCAGCCATGGCGTGCAGACGATCAACCTGTGGAACTGGTACCGACGCGATGCCCTCGATCTGGCCATACGCCTGGCCCTGGCCGCGTACCTCTCGGAGGGAGTTCGCTTCACCAGATCCCTCAGAGCGGTGAGTACCGGTCTCTAACCCGATCCCTGGTTCTTCTTACTCAATACTCTTTGTTTTTGTAGCTCACCAAAATGCTGGGCTTCTCGTGCGTGCAGGAGTTCACCTGCAAGTATCATCGCTTCCTCACAGCCATGGTCCTGCCGCACTGCATTTTAGAGCCGCGCTGCAAGGGCGTCCTGGTGCTGATAGCCAAGCAGCTGCGCAAGCCCATTGCCACCTTGTTCTCCACCTCCTTCCTGCGCATCTACACCCATGTCTACCTCACCGAGGAGCCAGAGCTGGCCAACAGCTGCATCGAGCTGGTGGTCAGCTGCACGCAGTCCAGCTTGCAGCAGCTTATGAACGCCGATGTGAAGGTGAGCTCTTTACAATCTATAAAAACTATTCAGCTTTATAATTCCTTCTTGTCAATAGCAAACGGTGGCCGAACTGCTCATCTACTTCAATCGCAATCCCACCTTCGTCATGCGCTCCTTCCAGAGCCTGCTGCAGTTTACTGGCGGAGGCGGAGGAGGGGGCACCGTCGAGCTGTCTAGTCAGGCGGCCAATGCCGAGTTTGCCACGTTTATTGCCGAGCGTTTCCTGGGCGTGATTACCTACTTCGAGAGCTGCCTGAGCGAGCCGTCCTTCGAGAAGCCCCTCAAGGAGGAGACCCTGTACAGCCTGGGCCAGATCATGCGCTTCGTGGGCGCCCAGCATGTGACCCAGTTCCGCTTCAAGATCATCGCCATGCTCAGCTTCGTGCACACGCTGAACGAGCCGCGCCTGCAGAGGATTTGCCTCAAGATCTGGCACATCTTCCTGCACGTGGTCAATGTCCAGGAGCTGGGGCCCTCGCTGGGCAGGATCGTGGCCACGCTGCAGCCGCTGCTGGCGGACGGCGAGAGTGCGGCCAAGGTGAACGATCTGTACGAGTTCGTGATCCTGCGCAACGCCTCCATGCTGGGCAACTACATCACGGACCTGTACTTCCTCGAGCGCCTGGAGCACGTCTCGCCGGCCATAAGGAAGTGCATTCGCAGGCACACGGCGCACCTGGTGTTGAGCGGAGGCAGTGCCGGAGGAGGGGAAGCGGAGGAGGAGGCGGCACCCGCGCAGCTCCGCGATCAGCTGCGCTTCCTGCACAAGTACATCGTGGACGAGTGCCTGCAGGTGCGGATCTATGCGCTGCAGTACCTCGGCGAGCTGTTCGGCCGCCGGCGGCCCCAGCTGAACCGCATGATCCTCAACGAGCAGCCGCTGGAGCCCATGCTGGAGCAGACTGTGAATGTCCTGATGACGGGCTGCCAGCACGACGACCGCCAGCTGCAGATGGCCTCGGCCAAGTGCCTGGGCGAGCTGGGCGCCATCGACGCCAGCTACCTGCCCTCCAACTACAACTTTGCCAGCTCCAAGCCCATGCCTCTGACTGTCCTCTCCGACGACTTCGCCGTGCTCGCGCTGACCGCGCTGTGTCGCGGCTACCAGTTCCAGCAGAAGACCAAGCACGTGGACAGCTTCTCGCTGGCCATCCAGGAGACGCTGGCCGTCTGCGGCATATCGCCCAAGGAGCAGAAGAAGGTGCAGCTCTGGCAGTCGCTGCCCGAGCGCATGCGCCAGGTGATGGAGCCGCTGCTGCACTCCTGCTACACGAGCTGCCAGCGGCCGAGCTCGCTGCTGCAGCAGCAGCAGCAGCCGCTCTTCGGCAGCCACTACTACTACGAGGAGTGGGCCTTCCTCTGGGCCGCCCGCCTGATTGACTACATCCAGAGCTCCGCGGACACGCGGCACCTCCTCAACTCGTACAAGCCGTGCATCAAGCGGGACGGCAACATGCTGAGCACCTTCTACCCGTACATCCTGCTGCACGCCCTGCTCGAGTGCACGGCGGAGCAGCGGCGGCACATCCTCGAGGAGTTCATGGCCGTGCTCAGGGCCAACGAGAAGGGGAGCTCCGGCTCGCAGCAGGAGCTGAGCGAGATCAAGGAGAGCGCCTTCAAGCAGTTCGAGTCGCGGAAGTATGGCGCTGGCACCAAGCAGCCAACGAAGCCCACGGCGGACGGTTCCTTCCAGCAGCGCAGTGCCGCGGAGGCCAGCCATGTTCCCCGGCTCGCCGGCAAGCTGTGCGCCGAGCTCCTGGACTTCCTGCAGCGCTGGCTGAGGGAATGGCAGCGTATGCACGGACGGAGCACCAACGGCAAGCCGCCGCAGACCATCGATGCGAACTACCGGAAGATCCACGAGTTTCTCGCCGAGATTCCCAAGCTACTGGTCTCGCGCGCCAGCTACAACTGCGGCGAGTATGCCCGCGCTTTGAGCTACCTGGAGAGCTACCTGGAGGAGGGCGAGGGGGAGGACAAGCCGAGGCGCCTGCTCGAACAGTTCACCTTCCTCGTCGAGGTCTACGGCTCGCTGATGGACTCCGACTCGGTGGAGGGAGCCGTGCAGGCGCGCAGCTACGACGGCGTCAGCGTCGCCCAGGACATTGTGGTGAACCGGCTGGTGGAGCGGCAGCAGGACATGATCACCTGCTACGAGCAGCTGCTCTCCAGCCGCGACCAGCTGCAGCCGGAGCACGTGCGGGCCATGATCGACGCCTACCTGCGGGACACTCCGCGCACGGCCCAGCTCATAGCCGACGGACTGTGGCAGCGCCTCTCCGAGGACCAGTACTCGGAGCAGTGCTTCGCCGAGTGCAAGTCCGAGCTCCTGTGGCGCCTCGGCAGCTACGATGAGCTCGAGCAGCTGCCGCTGGACGAGCTCAAGTCCAACTGGCCGGCCCAGTGCTCCCGGGGCTGTCTGGCGCTGCGACGACCCCTGACCACGCGGACGCAGTTCGATGGCCTGCTGGACGGGATGCGGGGCTCGGTGCTGGAGCAGCTGCGCAGCTGCTCGGCCGTCCAGCAGCACTCGTACGCCAATGCCTACGACTCGGTGCTGAAGCTGCACCTGGTCCACGAGCTGCAGTGCAGCCAGCAGCTGGTGGAGCAGCTGGAGCGCGCAGATCACGCCCCCACGGCGGACAACCAGGAGAAGATCATGCTCAGGTACTTCGAGGACTGGCAGTACCGCCTGGAGATCGTCCAGCCGCAGGTCCGCGTCCAGGAGCCCATCTACAGCTTCCGTCGCAATCTACTGGCGGAACTGCAGCACCGGCTTTCAAACCGCGCCCACCTGCTGCCCCACCTGCGGACGGAGCTGGCGCGCCTGTGGCTGAACAGTGCCCAGATCAACCGGAACGCCGGCCAGCTGCAGCGGGCCCAGCTGTGCATCCTCAAGGCGGCGGACTACAAGCCGCCGGGCCTCTTCATCGAGCGGGCCAAGCTCCTGTGGCAGAAGGGCGACCAGGTGATGGCCATCAACTACCTGGAGGAGCAGCTCTCCGGCATGCGCGTGGCCTGCCAGGGGAACGTCAAGAGCATGCCGGAGGACCAGCGGCAGCTGTACTTCCAGGGCAAGTACCTGCAGGCCGTCTACAACGCCGAGTCGATGCACCTCTGCGCGGACGTCGTGCTGCGCCAGTTCGAGGACGCCATTGCCGTGCACAAGCAGTCGGAGAGCTGCCACGTCCAGCTGGCGCAGTTCCTCGAGAAGATGCGCGAGGCCAAGCTGGGCGGCCAGGGAAAGGGTTCGTCTTCGTCCTCGTCCCACGAGTCGGACGACATGCTCATCCAGATCCTGTTCAACTACGCCCGCTCCCTGCGCTACGGCAGCGAGCACGTCTACCAGTCGATGCCCCGCGTGATCAGCCTGTGGCTGGACACGGCGGAGAACGCGCCGACCGAGGTCCAGGTGGTGCGCAAGATGAACGATCTGCTGAGCAACTGCTGCACCGTCCTGCCCACCTCCGTGTTCTACACGGTCTACTCGCAGATGCTGAGCCGCCTGTGCCATCCCAACGCCGAGGCCTTCGCCGTGCTGCGCAACGTGATCGTGCGCCTGGTGGAGGAGTATCCGCAGCAGTCGCTGTGGATGCTCCTGCCGCACTTCAAGTCGGCCACCGCCAACAGGATCAAGCGCTGCAAGCTGGTGCTCACCGACCGGCGGCTGCAGAACGCCGCCTTCCAGAAGCTCCTCAGCGACTTCAACTCGCTCACGGAGCGCCTGATGGAGCTGACCAACAAGGAGGTGGCTCTCGACCGGACCTACAAGCTGAGCGACCTGGACCGCCGCCTCCCCAGGCTCTGCAACCAGACGGACTTCTCCAACATCCTCCTGCCCTTCGAGAAGTACATGCAGCCCACGCTGCCGCTCAGCTCGGATGCCACGTCGACGCTGGCGCCTCTGCCCGGGAACAACAGTTCTGTTACTGGTTCCAGCTCGAGCTCGAGTTCGAAGGGCAACTGGTTCCCCTACCAGCAGATCTACATCAGTGGCTTCCAGGAATCTGTGCTGATCCTGCGCTCGGCGGCCAAGCCCAAGAAGCTCACCATTCGCTGCAGCGACGGCCAGGACTACGACGTGCTGGTCAAGCCCAAGGACGACCTGCGACGCGACGCCCGCCTGATGGAGTTCAACGGCTTGGTGAAGCGCTATCTGCACCAGTCAGCGCCGGCCCGGCACCGGCGGCTCCACATCCGCACCTACGCCGTGCTGCCCTTCAACGAGGAGTGCGGCCTGGTCGAGTGGCTGCCCAATCTCTCCTCCTACCGCAGCATCTGCATGAGCCTGTACGCGCAGCGCGGTCAGGTGATGTCCAGCCGCGTGCTGCAGCAGCTGGCGGTGCCGCAGCACGAGCCCCTGGAGCGGAAGCGCGAGGTCTTCGTCAAGCAGCTGCTGCCCGCCCATCCGCCGGTGTTCCAGGAGTGGCTGCGCCAGCGCTTCGCCACCCTGCACAGCTGGTACGAGGCGAGGAACACGTACATTCGCACCGTGGCCGTCATGTCGATGGTGGGCTACATCCTGGGCCTGGGCGACCGGCATGGCGAGAACATCCTGTTCGACGATCGCAACGGCGACGCCGTCCACGTCGACTTCAACTGCCTGTTCAACCAGGGCGAGCTGCTGGCCTTCCCCGAGGTGGTGCCCTTCCGGCTCACCCAGAACATGATCGCGGCCATGGGGCCGCTGGGCGTGGAGGGCAGCTACCGCAAGTGCTGCGAGATCACGCTGCGCCTGCTCAAGCAGGAGGCCAAGACCCTGATGTCGATCCTTCGTCCGTTCGTCTACGACGTGGGCGCCCAGATACGGAATGGCAGTGCCGCCGCCAAGATCACCAATGATGTCCGCAACATAGCCGATCGTCTGCAGGGACATGTGAGTGCCTTTACATATTATTACTTATCTTTATATATCTCTAGCTTATACATTCCCTTGCTGGGTATTGTAATTACTTTTAATTTTTAATATTTCTTAATTTTTGTATCTATTTTTCTCCAGGTCAAGCGTCAGGCCAACAGCATTCCCTTGTCCACTGAGGGGCAGGTCAACTTCCTGATCAACGAGGCCACCAAATTGGACAACCTGGCGGTCATGTACATCGGTTGGGGAGCTTTCCTTTAGAGTCTAATATTGCTCTTTTACAGGGGAAGTCTTCAAATACTCAGTAGTTTCCATAAATATGCCTTTGTTTTTATATGTGTAAGCCATAAAAGTATACTAATAATAAATAATGTTCTATTTTCAATATATTCCTATATTCTTTATACTAAAAATTAGAAAAGTTTAAATTCCTTAAATACGAAAAGTGTGAATTTATAAAACAGAATATTAGGGAAATCGAAAATGCTTAAATTAGTAAATTTAAATAGTTTTAAAACAACAAAAACCATTAAACTCGGCAAATAAAAATTCTGATCATTAGAAAATCTTACAAACAAGATATCAGAAAATAAACAAGAAAGGAAGCTAACTTCGGAACGCCGAAGTTTGTATACCCTTGCAGATTCCAATTGTATCAATTCTAATCTATCCCATTATAATATAATATGATTTACATTCATATTCATACAATTTTACAGTTTTACATTTTTTACAGTTTTACATTTTTTACAGTTTTACATTTTTTACCGACCGTTTGTATTGCAGCTATTTGATATAGTCGTCCGATTCTTATGAAATTTACAACAAAATTCTGAAAAAATATGAAATACTAGTATCTAAAAGTTGAAGAAATTATGTTGAAAACTGACAAAGTTATAATTATTTTTTCTACAAATTTCCCGATCGTTCCTATGGCAGCTATATGATATAGTCATCCGATTTTTATGAAATTTAATCTTAAAATCTAAAATAATATATAAAGCTCATAACCGAGAGTTGGTCAAGATATGTTTAAAAATAGTGAAGTTATAATTTTTTTTCAACAAATTTACGGATCGGTTGTATGGCAGCTATATGATATAGTTGACCGATCCGGCTCGTTCCGACTTATGTCCGAGTGAGAGTATATAGAAGACTATCTGCAAAGTTTCATTCAGATAGCTTCAAAACTGAGGGACTAGTTTGCGTAGAAACGGACAGACAGACAGACGGACAGACGGACATGGCTATATCGACTCGGCTGTTGATGCTGATCAAGAATATATATACTTTATAGGGTCGGAAACGAATCCTTTACTGCTTTGTAAGCTTCTGACTGAAATTATGAAAAAAACTATGAAAATCAGAAGAGGGAAAATATCAGAAAATTCAAAAATTTTGTTATTAGAAAATAAGAAATTCAAATATTCTGAAATAAAAAAACTCCGATATTTAAAAAAATCGGAGAATCTGAAAATTAGACAATGCGATAATCAGAAAACAAAAAATCCGTAAAACCATTAGTTTGTTTATTTTTTAAATCTATGGGAGATAGACGCAGAGCTCCTTAACTTTAACCCACAAAGTCTAGAGTGCACTTCATTAGAGAACAATGTAGCATTCTTAAATGTTTATATATTTCTTATTTATTTACAAATTCACTTAATTATCCATTGCACCTTTGTTAATTTAATGAGGATTCAGGAAGAGAACCCTATCTCATTCCGCTGACTTCTCCAGAGCTTTCGGACGTCGTAGCATATCGTTGTACACCTTGATGACGAAATCGGGCAGGAGGCAGGCCGCCGAGCAGATGATGGTGTAGAGCCAGAGGGGCAGCGAGGCGAGGAACTGGTTGTAGACGTCGTAGAGCTCGCCACTGGTGTCCAGGTTGTAGAGGTACGTGGTCAGCATGAAGGCGAGGATCGAGGCCAGGATCATGGCCAGGTTCAGATAGGTGAGGTAGCGGGCCACCAGGAGGAGCTTCAGGTTGCCCACGATCACGATGACGGTGATGAGCATGGTGCCGAATGTCTGGAAGCTGGCCGTCTGCCCCACATTGTGGACCACGTTCTCGTCGTTGAGCAGGCAGTAGGCGAAGTAGAAGATGATGAAGCACTGCAGGAACCCGTTGAGGATCCACAAGGTGAACACGCCCATGGAGGCCTGGCGGTTGTGAGCGAGTGTCTTGTACAGTTCCGGATGGCTGGAGGGGAATTAGGAGACGAATCAACATAAGAGCACTCTGTAGAAGATTCACCCACCTGAGCAGCTTCTCCTCGCTGTAGTGCTTGTCGGATATGGCCAGGTACGTGAAGCTGAACGAGATGTAGACGATGTCGAAGAGCCAGAGGTACAGCGAGTTGTAGACGTTGGTGGCGGAGTAGAGATCGTAGACCTGGAACAGGGCCATGCACCCGGTGATGATGATGTTCTTGTAGCAATAGAACAGCACCAAGAACGCCAGACGCTGCGAGTTGTAGTGGCCGTGGACGAGGAGCAGCCGGCGCAGCATCTCGAACCGGGCTATGGCGAAGTCCGCACAGCGCGCTGCCTGCTTGCCCTCGCGACCCGCTATCCCGATGCCGATGTGCGCCTCCTGGATCATGGACACATCGTTGGCCCCGTCCCCGATGGCCGCCGTGATGTGCTTCTTGCGCTTCTTCACCAGCGTCACGATCTCGCACTTCTGGAGCGGACTCAGGCGGCAGCAGAGCACGGCCCGGCAGCGCAGGGCCAGATCGGCGAACTCGCGCGGCAAATGCGTTAGCAGGGCGGCAATTGTGGTTCCATCTATCACCAGGACCTCCGCCTTGGCGGCTTCAAGCTCCTGCAGGCGTGCTCGCAGCTCCGAAGGCTCTGAGAGATTAACTATGAAGTGGGGCGTGGAGCCCGGCGGTATGTGACGGCAGGCCAGGCCTATGTTGAAGGCCGTCTCCACTTTGTCGCCGGTGAGGACCCAGATCTTCAGGCCAGCTGTTTGCAGAGCCTCCAGCGTCTCGCCCACATTGTCCTGCAGGGCATCCTCCAGGGCAGTGGCTCCCAGCAGATCAAGATCTGGACAGGACAGGAGGAAACTAAGAATATATTTAGGCAGATATATCTCCTACAAAAACTCACCCTTCTCCACTGCTTCATAGCACTTGGCGATGAGCTCGGCGCGATTGCTTAGCTGTATGTTGGCGTTTCGGTACTCCGCCTCGAAGGTGGCCCACTCCTCCTCGGTGAGAGTGCGCCGGCCCACGGCCAGGGTGCGAAGACCCTCCTTGGCGTACTTGGTGATCTGCTCGTCGGTCTGCTCCAGACGGGGACTGGGCCTGCACCGCGGAAAGATGATGTTCTCCGCCCCCTTGCTGTACAGCCAGATGGTGCCACTCTGGCACTCCCGCAGTATGACACTCATCCGCTTCCGTTCCGAGCTGAACTCCAGGACATGCAGCCGCTCGAAGCGCAGCTCCTCGGTGCAAGTGCCGCCCCCTCCCCAGGGATATCGCCGAATCTGTAGGACATCCTTGTCCAGACCCTCGAAGACGAGACCCAAACTGGCACAGCCCTCGAGCAGGGCCTTCTCGTCGGGACTGGAGGCCTGGTAGCGGCCAACGATGCCGCCGTCCATCAGGCGGCTTCGTTCCGACGTGGACTCTGGGGACTTCTCGCCTGCTGCTCCCTGGAGCACTTCCACGGTGTGGCAGACGGTCAGGGCCTCGAAGAAGACGCTTGCCTCGGCCTAGATGGTGTTAGAATACAGAACTGGCTTCCAGGATGCTCCCGAGGATACTCACATCGAGCTTACCCAGTTCCAGCTGCTCGCCAGTGTCCTGGCAGAGGAGCTGGGTCTTCTGCAGCCGGAAGTTCCTCCCGGACACATAGCAGTTGACGAACTTCATGAGGTTCTTGGTGAGAGTGCCCGTCTTGTCCGAGAACAGTATGTTGACCTGGCCCAGCTCCTCGTTCAAGTTGGAGGCGTTGACCCGGCACGGCTGGTCGGTCTCCTCGTCGTACAGCTGGAGGTCGTTGTGCATGAAGTGCATGCCGAAGATGCGATACAGTTCGATGTTCATGTAGGCGGATATGGGCACCATGTAGTTGAAGAGCAGCAGGAACGAGAGGAAGTCCTCGAAGATCTGCCACGCCGAGTTGAAGTTAATCGGAGGACCCAGGAAAGGCATGGTCGGCACAATCTTGGCCTCCTTGTGACTGCATCAAAGGAGGGTGGAAAATATATTGGAGAAACTTCTGTGGAACTGGGATCCTCTTACCGCTGGATGAGGTACAGCACAACCACCACCACCACCATGCCCACGATGAGGGCCACCATGAACTTGTTGATGTACTTCTCGCTGGAGGCGGACTTGTTGCCCGTGTACCGGCTGTTCAGCTGCAGCTTCGTGTGCATGCCCGTGTAGATGGCACAGCCCACCGCCCGGTCGGTGCCCTTGAGCCGGACGCCACGGAGCAGCAGGTTATCAATGGTCAGCGGCAGGGCGGCCTCGCCGGACTTGAGCTCCAGACGTCCATTGAAGCTGTACAGATCCGGGGTGGCAGCCTCGCACACAATGTAGCCCTGGCCCGCTCCGAGGCTGAGCTCATAGTTGTGCGGGGTTAATATGGTCTTCAGGTTAGTCTCTCCATCCAGATTGGCCGTCGTCACATGGCACTTGGAGGATCCTGGCGAAGACTGCAGCAGCACCAGGTCACAGGGCACATCGCCGTCGTTTCGCACCACCACAAGATCGCCGGGTATGACGAACTGCGAGGCTATGACCTCCTCCTTGCCATTGCGGATGACAGTCACTGGAATGGGAGGTTGGACATTATTAGGTTTATTTCGGGGAGAATTCGATCTTTAAGATGCAATTATTTCGGTTCCAGAGCTCCTAGGATTCTAGTTCGTTTAAATGTTTATTAAGATTGATTTCATTTATCTTAAGAGCCTTTCTCTGTTAAGGGAAGCGCCCTTCTCTACGATTCTCATACTTTGTACTTAAGATATGCCTTCCTCTGCGCTTAACATACTGTTAAAGTGAAGCGCCCTTCTCTGCGATTCTCATACTTTGTACTTAAGATATGCCTTCCTCTGCAAATAACATACTGTTAAGGTGAAGTGCCCTTCTCTGCGATTCTCATACTTTGTACTTAAGAAAAGCCTTTCTCTGCGATTAACATACTGTTAAGGTGAAGTGCCCTTCTCTGCGATTCTCATACTTTGTACTTAAGAAAAGCCTTTCTCTGCGATTAACATACTGTTAAGGTGAAGTGCCCTTCTCTGCGATTCTCATACTTTGTACTTAAGAAAAGCCTTTCTCTGCGCTTAACATACTGTTAAGGGAAGCGCCCTTCTCTGCGATTCTCATACTTTGTACTTAAGATATGCCTTTCTGCGATTAACATACTGTTAAGGTGAAGTGCCCTTCTCTGCGATTCTCATACTTTGTACTTAAGAAAAGCCTTTCTTTGCGCTTAACATACTGTTAAGGTGAAGCGCCCTTCTCTGCGATTCTCATACTTTGTACTTAAGATGTGCCTTTCTGCGATTAACATACTGTTAAGGTGAAGCGCCCTTCTCTGCGATTCTCATACTTTGTACTTAAGATATGCCTTTCTGCGCTTAACATACTGTTAAGGTGAAGCGCCCTTCTCTGCGATTCTCATACTTTGTACTTAAGAAAAGCCTTTCTTTGCGCTTAACATACTGTTAAGGTGAAGTGCCCTTCTCTGCGATTCTCATACTTTGTACTTAAGAAAAGCCTTTCTCTGCGATTAACATACTGTTAAGGTGAAG
>VNJS01007358.1:0-66167 GCA_008042575.1 Drosophila watanabei
CAGCATTTAAGATGGGCAAATCGACGGAGAGCCCGGGTTATGTGTTCGCTTCTCGTGTTATTTGAAATTCAAGGATTTTCCAAATGCACTCCAGACCGCCTGTCCACGACGAGTATATATATTATCGGCGCTCTCTATATATAATTCCTCTAAGTTCTATTTGTAAATCAAAATCGAAACGCTTCCCTTGAGAGCACTGAGAATTGGCAAAAGAGAAAATTGTTTGTGACATGTTGTTTATTATGCATTTGTGTATGCTTTTTATTTTTTATGATTTCGTTCAGTTTTATTTCCTTATGATTTTTTTATCGACTTTAGTTCTTAGTTTATTTAATGTCTACTCTAATAATGATTGAGACGGAATATTGAATTGTTATGTCAAGAGAGAAATATTGAAATTAAATAAAAATTAAGAAAAAAACTGTAATTTGATTTTTGACTGTATGACGCAATGGGGTTTATTGAGCTGGCGCATATTACGATTTTAATAAAACTTAAAAAATGTAAAACCTTGTGTGAATTTTTATTTTATTACTCGGGCCCTATAAGGTAGGAAATAAAGTGTTGGTATATCATAACTAGGCGAGCTGGAAGAGTTTTCCGAATAGAGGAAACACATTTATCCTCCTGCATTTCGCTGACTTGGCAGGGACTTATCAATGTTTAATTCCTTAAAGGCAAAGATTGATCGATGTTTAATTCCTTGAAATGCAAATTTATGTGACCGAATTTCACCGAGTGATATTTTTAACTTCAACGAGCTATTCCTGTCACTTTAGATCTGAAAAAGAGAGAAGATGAGCAAAGAATGAGGAAGGTTTAGGGGCAGTGCCTCTATTAATAGTTTTTTATCGCGTAAACAAGAGCAGTATATTACCCGAATTATGATAAAACTAAAATTAAATTTACAATCGCAAAATATACTGAGAGGCTAGCTTGCGTAAAAAACTTAGAGGGGAAAGAGGAATATATTTCAAAATATTTAATGAATAGAATATATAATAATATAATACACAGCAATGGTTTTAATTAGTATGAAATATATCGCTGGCCCAAGACAAGGAAATTAGATTAGAGAAGTCGAAAGATGTTTTAAATTTAAAGTTAATTACAGTAAGCTTTGCCAGAATATTTTACAAATTTGGTTTGGATCTTAAATAAAGACTTGTAAGTGGCGCCCCAAACGGTATTTTGTATCTAACTTTAAGTATTTAAATCCATGCATAAGATATGCCTAAAATTATGCAATGGGATCATCTATCTAAAAAATATTTTAAGCAGCAAACAATAAACAATTTTGTGAGAATGTGTATCTTTACGAAATGTTTGAACTGTGGCCTAATTTAAATTTATTGGACGAAGGCCCTCATCTCATAGAAACCAATAGCTTTCCGTTCTCCGCTCTTGATGCTCACAAAATGTAGCCTCAGCTGGCGCAGACATTTGCTTTGCATTCCAGGAATCCAATTTGGAAATTAAATCTTTATAAAAATATAAGTGAAAATTATGTTGATAATGACTTGTGTATACCGCAATCGCTGACGCTTCACAATAATGGACATTAAGGGTATATAAGACACACTTTCAGGATGAAATCGATATTAAACAAGGAAGCTAGTTTTATTTGTAACTTAATCTGATAAGTTGACTCACAGATTAGGTTTACTAAATCATTAAATACCATTAAGTGATAATATTATATTATCCAGGGTCTGCTAGTGTCGAGTTCCTTTTTCCCTGGCTTCATCTGGTGTTCATTGTGCGTAAAATGGTTTGCGACGACATGAAATATCTCCCAACGAAATTCCCCACTCCTTGGAAACAGCTTCTATTTGGAGTGGTATTCAATGAGGGAAAACGCCAGCTAGGCTCCTTGGAAATCGATAGACGAACAAAACGAGGCAGAGAAGCCAAAGTGAAATGGAGACTTTTGTTTATTTTTTGTTATTCTGCTGTTTTGCTTCAATGTTATTCTGGGAGGAAGGTAAGTACATAATGGAATTCATGCCAACCAAAATACCTTTAATGTTAGAAGGCTTGGCAAATTTTCGCCCCGAGCTAAGGTGTAACGGAGCAGTTATTTTATTGACATTTATTGAATTATTTAGGCATACATTTTCGTGGAAAAATAGAGTAAAACTTAAGCCAACAAGACCACCTGTCTATTTGATTTTGCCCAGGGACTAATTTTAACAATTTAATTACAGTTCTATTTAGGTTAATAAGCAAAGTCAAGTTATGCAATTTAATAAGCTATTCCACGGGCTTATTAAAATATTAGTAATTAGTAAAATGTTTAGTAAATTGCGGCAATTTACAAATAATTCCAATATAGTTGAAACAATTTAGGCCTATACCCATTGCACCTTGAGAGCCTAGCCCAGTTTTTTGGCTAAATTTTACGACTGTGTCAAGTCAATAACCGAAGAGTTGCAATATACCCGCATATGCCGCCAAATACCCGACACTTTTCACACATTGTTTCTTTTTCTTTCTCAGCTGCGAACTCTTCGGTTGGCTTAGGGCTTATAGGTGGAGGGCAAAATTCGGGTGAAGACAAATATGCTTTCAGATAATTTCCAAATCTTTCTAGTCACCGTCGCGAAGTGGAGTTTCATGAATGAATTTACAACCGCTCAAGGTCTTCCTGCGGTTATGAAATATGTATATATATTTTTCGTTCTGTACGTACAGTTTAAAGATTACTGGGGATTATGCAAGAGAACGGAGTTAACAAAAGCTACAAAGAGTCAAATAACGCAAATATTTGGACAGCAAACTTTCTGTGGATAATTGGAATTAAAGATATACTAAGCAAGCACGACCCAGTACTCCCTCATTCATGGCGGCCTGGCGGTGAAACTTGAAAGAAATGCGATCTGTGAACTTAGGGTAAACATTAAATGGTTCCACGGGGCGGTGTTTTTGTTGCATTCGTATCTCTTTTGGTTTCGGTTTTGCTATTTGTGTTTGCCAAAGTTCCGGAGAAGGCAAATAGCTAAAATTAAACTCAGCTCACGCACCGGCAAGCTGGGGCATTTATTTTGTCACCTGCCTCGCAAAATTGAGAATATTACTCGCATTATTAATAATAATGCATAATCGCTGGCAGCAAAGGTCTCGTAGAACTCCGCGTAGAACTCTTTAGGGCTGGATTCCCACCTGTGGAGCCGGAGTTTCGCTTTGCCCACCGCCAACTGGGCGTATGAGTAATAAAGCTGAGCTCGGCTCACAGGTGAGATACAAAAGTGCGACAAGTGCGAGAGTGGGAGGCTTTGTTTTGTTTTGTTTTGTTTTTGCGTTTTGTTTTATTTTGTTTGGTTTGTTCCAACGGCGACGGCGACAGCGACTTCAAGTTGAGCGTAGCAACTCAGCCGGAAAATGAAAAATATAAATTGGCCTCTCGTCTGAGAAACAGAATTATTTAACGTCCAACAGCAGTGCCAAGCAGTTGTCTTGGTTTCCAAAGCTCCCTCTGTCGTCGTCTTCTGGAAAGTTTTCAGTGTTTCGTTCTGATTGTTTCCTTTTTAAAAATAGTAGAGGCAGCAGCACCATGTTCACGAAGCTATTTATGCTAATGGTGAGTGCTCAGAGCGATATCCAATTTGTCTTGATATTCAAAAACGAGAGCCCTTACAACCGTATTTCCAGCTGGCCGCGACCGGAGCCTGGAGTGCCGTCCTGCCGGAGAATCAGGTGGCACCAGCGGCGGCCAGGACAGGGGACCTGGCCACCGCCGAGACTTCAGCCAAGTGTGAGTACAGGGGGTTATTGCGATTAAGAAATGGGGAAACAGAGGGAAGCAGCCATTGAATAGGTTTTGGTTTAGGTATGTGAAGTGTTTCCATAGATTATATATTCAGTTTAAATATATTTCATTAGTGTGGCAGCAGAATTTTTTTTTGTATTCTTTAGAAGAAGTATTTTCTTAATTGAAATAAGTTTCTTATATACATGTTATGGTAGTTTAAGCCATAAAATTTTCTATAATTGGAATATATAAAATAAGTTACATTTGGAAACCTTTTTTTATAATATTACATAAATATATATTTAACTATATTTTTGTTTCAAATAGTTTTAAACATTTAAAATTAATAAATGCTAATTATTATAATTGTACTCACTTGCTAGTGCTCAATCTCTTTGGAACCGGCACTGGATATCCCAGCTATGGCTACAACTACAATCGTCCTACCACTGGATATTATCCTGGCTATCCCAACACGAATTATTATGGAAATTCCAACTATTATCCCGGCTCTGGCTATGGATCTTCCAGCTTCTATCCCAGCCAGGGCTATGGATCAACGAACTACTATCCCAGTCAGGGATACTATCCCAGCAGCGGCTACTATCCCACCACGAATATCCTGGGAAGCCAGGGAGGCGGCTATGGAGGATATGGAGGCTATGGAGGTAATGGCGGCTTTAGGCAATATTCGGGTTATTGGCAGCGGGACTACCAGGGGCAGAGGAATCGAGGCTATGGCTACTACGACGACACCGATCGATACGGCCTGCCCCTGTCCAGGGATCGTTCCTACGGCTCGAGCTCGTATCGCGGCTATAACTAACCTAAGTATCTGGCCTTGTGTATGCGTGTGTGTTATTAATGCTTTTTGTTACTGCTTCTCGCCCTCCCCTCTAACCACTAATAAGAATAAAACCAAAGTGTATCTCAACTGCTACTAATTTAATGTGTAAGCTGGCGCTTTGGCTTTTGCGCGTAATTAATTTGCCTCTAGGTTACATTCAAATTACCTGCGGACACGCCCAATTGCACCCTCAAATTTGTCCATTTGTCATTCGTTCATATTCAAGCGCTCTCGGCTCGGTGAATTGTTTTGCTGCCGTCGGATGGTTTTGGCCAAATTAATTGCATTTTTGCAGCTTCGGCCGAAAAGTTGGCTACGAATTTGTTCGCTGACTTGTGGTTTCACCCGCTCTCTCTCTCTCTGTCTTTATTTCCATTTGCAGGCTATGTGCGCACCACTTTCGGCTAACACAGTCATGTGGGAAGACCGTCAAGAACTTAACCAAATGCCACGCTCCAGCACGCATCAAAATCCACAGAACCAGCAAACAAAAAAAGATCGTAAAACTTATATAAGCAATTTATTAGGAAGCACATCATCCCGAGAGGCACGGCCATAACCTTCAACTTGGAATATTCGGCGCACCACGGTTGTCTTCAAGCTTCTGCCCGGAGACAAAGTCTTGGTCTTAAATTTTAAGTAAAGTCATGTTTATGTTTTTCCATTCCTCCTGCTGCTTTTGCTGCTCGCTCCGCCTCCTCCTTGCTGCAAGCTCGTAAATGCAACGGAGCACAGTTTTCATTGGAATTTTCCCAGGGAACATGCTCGCTCAAGGGTTTCCCGCCTTCTGCTGCGAGCAATTTGTGATAAGCTAATAGATTTCCCTTGTTAAATACAGCAGTATTTTGCCAACAAATTTATGGGAGGCCATAAGAAAATTAATTAACTGAAATGTAGCTCCGCATGCACATTCTGAAGTATATTAAAAATTGTAAAAATAAGACAAGTATGGTTATTCATTTTTATTTTTGGTCCAGAGGCCACTCATGATGCAAGGGAAAAAGCAAAACATAAGACACCTAAGCCTCAGAAAAATATTTGGATAAACTTTAATACAAACTCAGCATGTAAAGACTCCAGAATTATCTGCAAAGTAGAGAAAAATGTGTGGGAGAAAACATTTACTCTTTCAGTTTTCTTGAAAGGGCTTGAAGCAATGATACTTAAGAAAGCTTGAACTATAAACCTGCACCGGATGCTAAGAAAAACTATATGGATATTTATTTGTCTTGTTCAAAGGCCAAAGTATCTTGCAGAAAATTTAATGGGTTACTTTTTAAAGAGCACACAAATACACCTTGGGCCAAAACGAAACTAAAAACAACTGAACTGAAAAATATTTGCAGCACTTTCAAGAAGCCAAAAAAGTTGAATTTCAAAGTGGAAACCCCACCGTTTTTTGCAAATCATTGAAATCATAAAAAGAGCCATCATCGAATGGAATTCGTATATTTAAATGGCAGAAAAACAATTAAAAACGTTTCCTTTTGAACAGGCATACAAGCACACATGACAAAAATTCTTAAATGCCAATTGTACACATTGGCGAATTTTTCCATTCATAAAATCTGTGACTTTTTAATCTATTTGCTCATTCATTTGTCTCTTTTGGCTGGTTCCATTGAATGCGCGGCTTCCTTCCGTGCAGCCATAAAAAGCCAAAACAATTCAGGCAGAGATACAAGATACAGATACATAACTTGATGTGTAAATACCAAGCATATCATATGGAATTTTTTTTGTGCGAAATTTATCTCCAAATTGTTTAGACTTCGTTCTCTGCACACACAGAGCAGAGAATTCTCCGGTCATTAAAGAACAGAAATTATGATCAAATGCTATTGAGAGAATTGTACTTTTATTTTGTTTTGGTCTTCATTTATTCCTCACTGTTTATTATCGCGGCGCAGCGCTGTGCTCTACAGCAAAGGCAAATAGAAATAATTAAGCCGCGCGAACTACAATAAATAAAAATAAAGAAAACCGATAAAAAATATCTCTGCCCAAGGGGGGAAATGGAAATATTTATTTGCCCGGCGGCCCGGATTAAATGCCGGCATCAGGCGTTGAAGCCTAATGTTAACAACATTTTAATTAACGAAACCAGCAGCAGCAGCAGCAGCTAGCGACAAATAACAACACGACAGCAACAAATAATGCAAAAATTATTGCATATAATTGCTGGGATATTGGATAAATGAGCACCGCCGCGTCAGTTTACTCTGGGCAAATATTTGCCTGGCATATATTCCGAAGCCAAAGGAGAAGCAAAGGGAAAAGGGAAGCGGAATTTAATAAATACGCGAATAATATTGCAATTTCTGTAGACTCTTCCTACGCGGGACAATCGACGCAATTCCGTGGCACAACGCAAGAGGGCGTATCGAAGGAAAACTAACGAAAAGCCAGGCGAAACTTTCCAAACAGAAACAAGTGAAAAGGGTCGAACAGTTGCGAACCGCTTACCGGAATTGTTGTATAATTTAAAAATTTCATCTAGCCAGTCTGCAGGAAATAACCGCTCCCACAAGCTGCTTCTGCTTTTCGTCACGTCCTTATCAGTCCGGGAAAAAGGACCTTCTCCTCCTTGGCCTCGGGAAAATGGCGCAAGTTTTTCATGACAGTTCATAATTTGCCACAGCTGCTGCCGCAGCTCCAAACAGAAACTGGGACCAAGTGCGGTAATTGCAGGACAAACTTCCAGAGGAGCTCAAATAGCGTGCGAAGGTGGCAGGAAACCGCGTCGAAGTAATTGTCAAAGGACCAAGTTTCCCTCTTAGCCAAAAAGATTTTCTCTTGGCCACTGATTTCTATCGGCTGCTTAAGGCGGAAGTGGAAATTTAAGAGGCCACAACAAACCCCTTTTCATACCTATCAAAAACACTGGCAGGTTGCAAATTGAATTGCCAAAATTTGACATTTTGAGTAACTAATAGACAGCAGTTAGCCGACAAGGAGGCGGGCTTCGTTTTAAACGAATTTTGGCCAAGAGAAAAAAGGGTCAAAGGCTGCCTCTTAAATTTCTTATAATCTCAAGCATCAGCTTCTGTCTCACATCTGCAGTGCAAAAAGGGTTTTGACTCAATTTGTGTAACAGAATTATTCAACAACCTTTGGCTGTCTGTCTGAAATAAATGGTAAAGGCCTTAAATCTTTCTTTATTAACAGCTTTTTCGGGGAAAAGCACCAAAGGCAGGACTTTGGTAATAATTTAACTAAAGCTCATTGCGTTAAGATGAAAGGAGAATTAAAACTGCAATCGATTGTGCTCGACTCAATCATGTAATGTTGAATTTCTTATGAAATTTAAGGTTGCAGCTTATGGAGTAGATTTTTTAGTTTTTTTTTGTGGACTAAAGGAGGCTTGTTTGCATCGGTTTATCCTTTTCTTTGCATAGGTTGTAGTATGTTCTTTTAGAGCTCATTCAAAGGTTACATTTTATGCCATAAATAAACCTTTCTTAATTAACCGGAGAGTTTTATTATGATCGAAGAAAAAAGAAACTTAAAAATAATCATTGTCCATATATGTGCAGATAAATATTCTTATATTTACAATTAAAATGTAAATATAATACTCATTTCTTTCAGTGACTTAACTTACGGTCAGCTGCACCAACAAAATGGATACTTTTATATATCCCCATATCCACGCCCGATGCTAATCAACAATTAGATGCTTTTTTTCTGCTCCAAATTATATATAGTAAAACGAAAAACTCGCTTTCGTCGGTTTTTTTGTTTAGATCGTGGTTTTTCGGCTAATTTTATATAGACCGCGTTGTCTTCGGTGCTCGCTTAAAGCCTAAAGCGAGTTCATTATATGGCATGCTTAACCAATTAGCACCTGGACCGGCGCCACGTGCTTCAGATATTATGGTGCACCAAGGGAGAACAGGTCCAAAGATCAGAAAATCCAAAACATGACACTGAATAATTTGAAAAGCGAGAGCTGGGAGAGTGGAAAACAGGGAAAGCTAATTTGGGTGACTGATTGTGGGGCGAAAAGCCCGGCAAACCATAAATTGTAGCTGCAAAACACACTCACAGATGCAGTCCCAGTCCCTGGCTAATGATAACCTTAGCACGTGCCGTCGGAAGGAAGCCAGACTATAAATGATTCAAAATCATTATCATATCGCGCCCCGATTTGTTTTGTTTGTGTTTCCCATTAACAGAAAACAAGAGCAATAGACAGCGCGAGAAGGGGCAGAGGCCAGGGGCGATAAATGCGGCGTAAGCGAGTGGGAATGGGCATCAGTTTAAGCCATGTAATTTATTACAGATAAATCAAAACAAATCGCTTGTTAACATTCGCCATTCGCAGCGGAGCGGAATTTCTGCATAAATGCATTTAATTATATGCGTAAAAAAAGGCACTCGTAACGAGAAATCGATTTAAGGCGACTTCGGAATGGATAAACCTCAATTTGGCCATTTTCATTCACTCGACTTCGGGAGAAGTGGAGGCCATAAAAAACACACTTCACAAGTCAAATAATCAAAGAGCAAAGCCACTGCCAGACAGGTAAATCAATCAATTCTTGTATACATACATAAAAACGCCTGTTCAAAAGGAGAAGAGCGCTATATACCGATTTATATTGGGTTTCATTTCGATGATACTTGGCGATGGCAAATGAAAATGTTCCCGGGGCAAGTTATTTAAACTTCGCCTTCGATGGCAATTCGCAAATTCCACACACGGTAATGTGGGGAGACACAAAATACGCTAAGCTAATAATTAAATTAATTAAAGCAATTAACAGAGTTTCGGCGGAGCAAGACCTGTGTCGCTGCTGCCAGCGAAGTTTTCTAGTCCCGATGATAATGCGAATTTAGTTAAATTAGTTCGTATTTAATTCAATTCGCACTCGGGCACTAATGGACGCCATGATGCCAGCGACTCGAAATCTGTTGAAATAACAACCTTAAGTATGTGTGGAGAGATACACGGTCGCCATGTAAGAACTTCTGCTAAATTACACACTTTTCAGCGATTTTATTTCGATAATTGGCGGGCCGGGCCAGCTGCTGAGCAAACAAATTGATTGAAGGCGAAGTTTGGGCCAGAACTTGTCTCGGATTTCCACTCGATTTGGGGTAATTGAATGGCAATTTAATTGATTACAACTGAAATGGAAGAGTGTACAATATGCAAAATGCAAAATAAATTCACTTTTCTCTCAATTTAAAATCTCTTTATATATTTAAGTAATTTTATTTCTCATGAAATATTAAAGCGAGGCTTAGCATGCTGTGACCATTTATCTGGAAGTCGTGTTAGGCGGCATCACCTTTAACCTCTGACACCGATAGGTCTTTGGTTTCTTGTCTCAATCTCGCCTCATGTCGTCTGAGGCTGACAAACCTCATTTGCTTCGGGCCCGTCTGTCTATCTGTGCCACAATCAGTGCTCGTTTAGGACCCCAAAGGTGGGTCAATGATGGACATTGTCTTGCATGTGTCTGCCATGATGAGTTTTTGTTCTTAAATTGAATTTGTCCGGCTTTGGGCAGCATGTTTTGGCTTTGCTGAGAATGAGCAAGACATTTGCAGCCTTTGTTTTGTGCAGAAATCTGGGTTTTATTTATGGGCTTTTCGACACTGGTAGTTCGAGGTATTACATCAACTGATTAGGACTATCAGTAGATTAAAAAAGACAATATTTCTTGCATTAGTTACTGTCTTCTAATCTAATCAAAATCTAATCTGGTGTGCAATTTACAAAAGCAAGTTGATTTGTATAGAAAATATATAGAAAACTGACTTAATCAAGCTTGTCTTTTATTTTCAAAATATATTTTATAGAATTAGAGCAATTAGGGTGTTTCCTAGCCATGATAATGCGATAAATGCTATGAAGATACGATGGAAAATGGTGAGTCACAGGAATAAAATTAATAATAAAAAAGAAAAGGTTCAGATAATGTAATTTAAATACAATAAAAGTCTGCATTCCTTTACTAACTAGTTTGTTCTTTCTTTAACTAGTTTCTTAATTATTTTATTATCCTATAAATCCACCCATTAGATACAATAATTTTCCTGATGTGTAATTGCTTTGTGTGCCCGTCGAAAACAAATTAAACGTTTAATGCCAAGCCAACTGGCCTAACAACTAATATAAAGACAGAAGGTGTCTGTCTGGCGGAGATAAAGTCGCTGGGTGGGAGGGAAACTCCTCTAGAAATCCACTTAATTCAATATTAAATGGTAATTACCGATTCAACAGTATGCACAGGCCCCGAAACTTTCACTTATCTGTATCAATTTAGCTGAGGGGGAGGCCATAATATTTTTCGTATTTTTGTTGTTTTATTATTTCGAGGTGGGTAATCAGTAAACAAATATGCGAGTAAACGATGAAAGAAATGAAGTGAAACAGTCGAGACACGCCCAGACTCCCAGGCGAATTGTACTTTTTTGATTTTATTGATTTATATTAACAACCCCGCGGAAAAACAGTCAAATTGATTAAGATTTCTTTGGGGCTGCACCTGAGTTTTTCGGCCGTGTCACCCACAAAACCTACGCCCACTCTGACGTATGCGTATTCCTCGAGATAACAAAAATACAGTATAAAAAATGTGTAAAAAAATTGGGTGTGCGAGTGTGTGTGCGCGCGCCTGCCTCCCTTTGTATCTGTGTGCGCTGTGTACGGGAATCAATAGAAGCCGGCGCGGCACGCAAAGAAAACAAAAATTAACAGGCTGCGAGCTCCTACAGCCATCAGTTGGCTCCGTGAGCTTTTATCGTGCGGTTGTGGCTCGCGATCGAAACTGTATCAAAAAATTACACAAATAACTCGAGTCGATTCAAAAAACATGTTTTTATGAAAAATACAAAACCCCAAAAGAGTTTATAAAAAGCATCGAAATCGTTATAAAATTCAATGCCAAGTGTGTGTTTATCTAAAAGTGTATATAAACATAGATAGAATTTTCTGTTTGCTCTCGGCTGCTGATTATGGCTGCGGAGTCAATAGCGAAATAACCATAGAGCTAATTGCATTGGACAGTGGCGGGTCTCGGCAAATGAGAATTAATTAATTTATTACACAAAAAACAGGCGGAAAGAAGAACGCATTTAAATCCATCTGACAACGGACATCGGACATCGGAAAAGTAATTAATTCCTGCGGGGTAAGTTGGTAGAGAAAATCATGTCTGTATATGATCAAATGGATGATTTCCGTTGTTCAAAAAATGGTTAAAAATTCATTATCATGACAATTAAGAGCATTAAATGCACACTCGGCCGGCATATTAAATACGCATCGCTTGGGGTGGGCACTATATAACTCATTCGATCCGTGTTCTCGCCTCAATAAACAAATAAAAAATCTATTAAAACCACATACACTCCGACTATTTGTTTGGCAATTGAGCAATTTAAACGTTCTAGTACATTTTTGTTGTCTACAGAAATTTATCAATGAATTTTTAGCATCCAATAGATTGGCATCACGAGGGACAATAAATACAATACGTGGAATACAAAGTATTTTGTTTACTGGCGTTAGTCAAACATTTTCCTTTGTGCAATGCATCAGAAAACCTCAATTCAATTGAGAGAAATTTCTTTTGCGGTTGGGAAAGGAAAGAAATTAAGATGAATAAATATTTAAAATATTTACAAACAAAAGGGAAGAGAAAATCTTAATTGAATATACAATTTCTCAGTTATTTTTAACCCACACCAGAAGCTGACAAAAATGTTTCCCTGTGGGAGTTAAGACACAGTCCTTTTCTGCCCGTAATGGCTGAGCTCATCATTGAGTATCTCAGATGTCGGATAACAAGAATGTTGAGTCAGCTTCTAAAGCCGTCTGATTGTGAGTTCCTGGTATCCTTCTGCCCCAGGAGTCCAGCTGCCAGGCAAGCTCTTCCGTTTTAATCTTTTATCTGAAATTTTCCTACATATTTTCAACCCGTTTTTTCAGTCTTCTCAGGAAGTATCCTTACTTGCTGTGTGCAGGACCAGGGAATTTCATTTAGAGGTGTGGGTTGTTATTACAGGTGCGACACGACCAGCCTTGGCAGGAAAATTAGCGACCAGCGACAAAGGCAAGAAGCAAATAATAAACAGCAAAACAGCCATCGGGAAGCGAGTCCTTTTCTCACTCCCTGCTTGCTCCTAGATCCTGACGATGCTGAAATGAGCAAACTTAAGACGAAACAGAAATAATAATTACAAAGTATGACTGTGGGTAGACCGTCATCCTTTTGCATTTTTTAATATTTTATTTGCCTGTCAAAGGGTGAAGTCCCACTGTGCATTTTAAGAAGACAAACAAACATGAAATATCATAAAAATGGAGGTGAGAGAACACAATGAACAAATGGCCTTTTCCTGTTCTGTTTGTGTTCACCGTTGTTCCCTGTTTAACTTAACAAAATGAAGAAAAATCGACAACTTTTTAAGCTCCTTTTCCAGCGAAAAATTCTCGCTCGCCCATTGTTTGGCATTTAACCCCCTTTGGAATTTATCTTTTAATTGCTAAACCACTAATTACTAACGATAATGACGATTATGGCCCTGTTGCGGCCAAAGTGTTTGATTAAATGTATTTATCTCAGGTTGGCTTCTGTTTTTCCCTCTGGCCCGTCTGGGTATCGCATAACCAAATTAATTACAGTATCCTTCGTGCTTTAAGGTCTGGTCTGGTCTGAGAGTGTTGTACATATAAACGCGTAATAATTTTACCCTTTCCACATAATTTACAAGGTTTATTAATTTCATATTTTAATTATGGCGCTGAGTGACCCGGAAAGTCACGAAATTGCCAGGAGACGTTGTTTTAATTTACATATTATTTAATGGATTCTTTCATAGTCTACTTAAGAGCGTGACCAGGCGGAGTTTCGTTTAAAAAAGAGACTTAACAGTTCGCATTTTTTCCCACAAGCATCGTACTTCTTTACGTAACATGAAAAATCTTTGGAAAAAAAAGAGATTTCCTTGATTCCACTTCCTTTGATGGGCTTTTCTTGGTATTCCATTCGTTCCTTTACTTATTCTCCACGGCATTGTTCAGATATTACCGATACTGTTATTGCCTCTCCTTCAGCCAAAAGGACGTTGTCATTGTAAAATCCTTGTAGACCCGCTCATCAGTTGATAATGCTCTTGCAATGCTCCGTCAGGTTTGCTGCGTTTAATTGGACCTCTGGGAGGGGCATTGCTCATCTCGGCTGGCTTTGTTGTTCCACCTTTCCTTTCATTTCTGTCGTTTTCTGCTTTCTGGGGAACCATTGTTTGGCAGAAAAGGTCAAGGAACAGTTGGAATTTGTAATGGCAAATTGTATTAGCGACGAATGCTTGCTCAAAAATTAGCCCGACTTGTGCGGAGGGAATTCAATTGGATCGACTCAAGTCGAGTCAAGATTGTTGCAAGGTTCACTGAACGGGTGGCAGATGCTTCGGGTAATTAAAGAGTTGCCTCAGCTTGAAGATATGTGAATGGGGCTCAGTGGAGGGTTTAAGAAACTCTCAAGTGCGGCGGGCTTAAGGAAAAGTGCACAGAACTCTCAAGGGACTGCAGCAGTGAGGAGCTCTCGACCACTCACTGAACTTTTCCAAATAAATTAGTCAAATTTAAGGGCAATATTTTGCAGCGTCCAACTTTAAGTCGAAAAATTTTAATCAGTTAAACGATGTGGCAATATTGACCTCGACTTGAAAGTACTTGCAGCAAAACTCTTTAGAGAAATGAAAACACTTTTAAATGGTGCTTTAAAGTATTCAATAGTTTTATATTCACAAATTTAATGGTAATCTCTAGGTAGGAAATATATTTCATCGCATTTTTTTAAATTTGCACAAGTAATTGTATATATATTTAATTTAAATTATAATTCGATTTGTATTTACAACCACAAACCTCCTAAGGGAAAGGTACCTTTTAACAAATTTAAAGATTAAGGCAACATGATTTTAAATAGTTCACAACTAATTGGTTTTTTTTTAATTTACAGAAGTGTATTATGAATTTATAATTTCTTACTTACCATTCGAATCTAAAAACATTTTTAAATGGGGCCTAAATATACAATGATTTTTAATAACAAATTTAATACTGCTTTTTTGACACATCGAAAAAGTTTACAACTTTTTAAATCTAATTTCTGAATTTATTCGCTTAATTGGCCACATTTGAGACTCATTTTTATGGAAGCATTTTTAAAGAATATATCAATTTTTCATCATGAATAAACCTGAAAAATTGTCCTTTTTATCAATTTGACTCTCCACATTTTTCGCTCAAGTGTTTTGCATCTATCAACAGGCTTCTGTTTACCGTTTGTCAAAGTCCTGTATGCTCGTGCCAACACGCACTCAGCCACGTAAATATTTCTACTTGTTTCCTCTCGCTTGTTGACTTTTATTGGAAAAATTGCCATTTTTCGCTTTCAGCTTTTTTTCGTTTTATTTTCGCGCTTTTAGCGGCGGCAAGGGTTGGAGTCCTTCTCATCCTTCAAAGAAAAGTTGCTGTCGCAGAGAGGTCGCGACTAATGCAAATTTGCGATCCACTTCCATCGCGGGGACGGACTCCTCCACTTAAAAATGTCTACAGATTGTAATATAGCAATTATTTGCAAATCTTTGACATTTTTGTGCCGGGGATAAAATGTTTTCATTGTCAGTGGAAGTTGATTCCTCCGCGTGTCCTTTCTGCATAAGTATTTCTATTTTTAGTGGCATGGAAATCGCTTTGGCCTGGGGATTGTCTTCAATTTAAGGCAAACTTTTACTTAAATCCGTCTTATGACGTCTTTTCGCTTTCTTGGCCCGATAAGAGTGTAAGCAACAGACACGTGCACTTTGCAATCTGAATACATTATGAACACGAAGCGAGGTAAGCCAATCGAAAACGGAATTATTAATACATATTCCCAGTTAGAGTGAAATATTAATAATGATAAATATGTCAGTTGCCAGGGCATTGATGGACAGCATAATGGCATCAATTCAAATGGGCCTAAGATGGTCCAAGTTGATTGGTTTTCGGTTGCATAACCATTGAGGGGAATAACTGTGGCTTTATATAATTTAAATAAAATGTTTTAAAGGCCTTCTGCTATGAAATAAATTCGCTAACTGCTATATCTTAATCTTACTCCAATTACTAAAATGTCTCAATTGGATTTCGGTGATTGCTTATGCATCTAGCCACTTAATTACCACTTTGTAATTATCTGGACATTGTCCAATATTTATGGCTGCCCTAATTAGGTCAACCAGCTGACCCAAGATATACATATATCCCCAACAATTGTCATTAACGGCATGATTTGCTGGATAGGCAAACGTCCATCAGGTCTAGACCATGCTGGTTGTTCCCGCCTCGAGTTGAGTTCTATTAATATTTATAACATTTGGACAGCAATTAGTTGCATTGAATATTTATATTGTGGCGGTTTATTCAGCCAACGCAAGAAACTGACAATGGGCGGTGAAATTTGTTTTTTGGCTGTCTGGACTTTGGACATATGGACATATTCCGCTGGGATTGTGTCGGAGGTTTCTTCTGTCTGCCACTTTGAGATGTCCGATTAGATATGGGACGCTGTGCTGACGCTGCTCGCTGGCTTTCATGCAAACAAAAAAAAAGAAGGATATACGTATATATAAAACGTGCAAATGGGGCTTCGTCGCCTTTTTGTGCCATTTATGTGCATTTAAATGTGCTGATTAACTTGATTTAGGTCCGTCGTATGGCCAGTGCAGTCCCTTCTCCGGGTGACTGCTCCACAAGGATGCCGTCAACTGTAAGCTGGCGAAATTAGATGCACTTCAATTGCTTCGCCGATTGCCAAGCGATGCAGGTAATGTGTGCCCGATATGCAAATCGTCTGAGTCAACATCTTCGACTTTTGCTCAAAAGCCATCACATTCCATTCAACCCGTCCAGGATGTGAGTCGTCAATTAATAAGGCTCCTCGATATAAATGCAGTGAATATCTTACATGGCATGTCCGCCGCAGGCCAAATATTTCCCAAGGACATGAAACTTTAATTGAATATTCCTCACAGGCATGTGATTGGCATATTTGTGTATTTTGAAATTATCCTGACGCACTCTCGGAATCCGTTTCAATTGAATTGCGCGCCATGCCACCCGCCCCGAGTGGGCAGTCTGGAGTGCGCGTGGCAGTCTCGTGCTGAGTGGGCGTCAAGTGAAATCAATTTGTGTATGGGCGCAAATATGTTTCAATCTAATAAGCCCACTTCGACGGAAACAGTTATGGCCATTTTGCACCTGTCAAATGGAAATTTCATCTGCTTAAAATCGATCACAAAAAAAGAATGAATTTTAATATGACAGGCCAGACAGGCAATCAAATTTGAGTGTTTTCTATAATTGAATTGAATTCTGATTACATTGCTAACATTTATTAGTTTTTTTTTAATCCACCTAACAGTATTTTTTTTTAATCTTACAATAAACAATTGAAAGTCAATTTATGCATAAAATTGTATATATAAAATTTTAGCCTAATGTCAGACAAGCTTTGGATAGCTGGTGAATATTTCTATTGTGAATTTCTTTAAGAAGAAATTTATATACTATTTAGAAAAAAACAGTTTATATTATTTAGATTTTTTGAGAATTACTTTTATTTTAGTTACATTAATTTGTAAATAATGTTAATTAAAAGAAAATTAAAGCCTAGTTCGAATACTAATACTACTAATCTCCTTAACGATCACATATACATATCGAAATAGGATTACGAATTCATTATTGATGCTCTATAAGATGTTAAGGTTCATTGTAATTTTAAATTTATAAATTGAAGCTATAAGAATTCTTATCGGGATTTTTTTTGTAATTTTTAAACTTTTCTTCTTTTCATTCTGAAGCGCAAACTTTACACAATTTAATTAAAGAAAACGTGTTCTTTTTTTATAAAGGGTTTCCCATTTTAATGAGTTGTGAGAAAACGTGATCTGCTTGTGAAATATATAATGCAGAATCTCAACCGAAAAGGGATTGGCACACGTGTTGGAAAGTTAAGCAAAGTATAAGCCATTTTTTTCCATCGAGCTTACTCAATATTTAGGTAACATATTCAAACAGACGTTCTGCAAAGTCTAGGAAAAAGCTAAAGAATTTCCGGGTCGGAGAGTTAATTGCCATCAAATATATTTTAGATTTCCGTGACATGACTTTTCTGCTCTCCTGCCGACGACATCAATCAATGGGAATTACTTTGCTTTGTGTGTGGAAGAGCACTTTTCAGCTTATCTGTTTTCAATTTCCGCCACATTTTCCACAAAATTTGCATACGTTCAGCAGGTAAAAAAGTAAGAGAATGGTACAAATTTTTGGTATTTCTCCACCTTTTACTCGGCGCGAATGTGTAATTTAATTCCCATTCAGAAAACGCGAGCTTGCCACAAAAGGTATACATAGTACAGTAGATACGTGGGCAAATCAGAATGTGTTCAGCCATTGGGCTTAAGCGAGCTCCTTGTGTCGAGGTGTCGGGAGGCGTTAAAGCTGATGACATGGAAATGCGGCTGATAAGTGAGAAAATCCAATGGAAAAGCCCCGCTTATATCGGCGGGGAAATATATAGAGCAAACGCCCTTTAATTGCTTATTACTTTTCTTGCTAATTTTTCACTTAGCCTCATCAGCATAAACTTGCCGACGGAATGGAAATGTGCCTCATAAATTTATACAACTTGCACAGTTACTCTTTCTTTTATATATTTTTTCTTTATTATTTTTCTTTTTTTTTGGCAACTTTAAGGGTCTTTTGGCTGAACCTGTTCGATGGCCAACAGGTTTGAAGTGCAACTTGTTGTGTTTTGAGTGGCAAAAGCCCCGACTTGAGTTTTCTTTTTGATTTTCCGGCCATCGGCCGAAGTTCGTGCTGGGTGTTCGGCTTCATTCTGCCAACGGTTCAACAGTTGTTCCGGCCGAAGACGAACCTGCTGCCAACAGTTGATAACTGAAACTAGGGCGGCAAGGATGCTTGGCTGAATTCTCAAAAAGTGAAACGGAATCGGTATCCTGTGAATAACGAAATATTACGCGTATATTCGTAGTCCCACACTTGCTAAGGGACTTTATTGACACGCATTTAATTAGACTTTCGCACGGAAAAGTTAATTGCGGCCCGGGGCGAGGGGAACTTAAATGAAACTATATTAATTCTCATTCAACTGGAAACTCGTTGGGTGCCGGAAGAGAGTTGCCCACAGCACCTGGGGGTAACATTCACATTTATTACAATTACATTTAATGTGTGCTAAAAACTCTGGTTCTTTGTTTCACCTATTTTGGGACTCTCTTTTTGCTTATTTTGTGCTAGGTTATTATCGGATTGTGGTTTCCCTCAAAGATTATCGCGTGACGGTGGCAAAATTATTTAATAAAATGTTGAAGAAATTTGAAATCGTGCTAATGAAGTGACTTTTGGGAGTTTGATATTTACACACGATAACTTCTAATTAAGATTCTAAGAATAGTAATAGTGGAAGAGAAGACTTTTTGTTTTATGATATAATTTATTTATTTATGAAATTAAATTAAAGAATTGGTTAAACTGTTAGTTAATTATATAGAGAAAATTAATTGGTTTATTCATAAAATATTTTATCAACAAATCAGCGTACCAATAAAACTGTACATAGATTTATTGACTTTTAAAAATACCATATACATAAACCTATTAGTAACTCTTCTTGAAAAAGAATAAGTTAGGTTTCATTTTAGTTCTCATTTTGAAATATTATTACTATACTACGCTCGAAATATGACAGAAGATTGCAAACTAATTTCACACACAAATTAAGCTATAAAGTTATAATTAACAAGCCACAACTTTATCCAAGGCTTTTAATTTTAATGAGTAAACGGTTTAACGGCTCTCAAAAGCTCTGTCTACAAATTGCAAATGCCCACAGAGGTCGTGACCCGTTCAATGGGTGTCACCTCGGTTGTTTTTTTTACGAGCCACGTGCCTGAGGAGGCAGGATACCTGGGGGCATGTTTTCATAAAAAGCATCCTTGCTTGTGAAATGCGCAATTAAATGCCGTTCCCGTTGACAAAAGGCAATCGGTGGTCAGACATAATTTTGTTATTAATTTTAAAAACACTTATTTTTTGGGGACGGCTAATTTTAGGTGGCGGACAAAAGGGCGTCGAAAATTGGCAGGATATAATGCAAAAAATGTCAAAGGAGCTGCCACCATAATGGCAGGTACTTAACACGGTCCTTTGACGGACACTCCTGGGAAGGATGGTCGAAAGCGGAGCTCGGCAACTGAAAAGAGAGGCGGTTAAATGAGTTCATGATGCTGCCAGGAGTAAGGACTCGACTCGAACAGAATACTTAATGCGGGACAATCCTTTTTGGTCAGCGATTGTGGTGGGCAAAACATTTATCTTGCTGGGCGCAAATTAGCAAGCTGACTAAAATCACTTACCTGCCCCCTGGGGCATTATGTTTAATGAATTTTTAATTGATTCGCCTTTGAGTCCGGCCCTCGGCGGCTAATTCCCAAGTGGCCATCAATTTGCAATCGAGTGAAAGCAAGGCAAATAATTCAGTTCAAGTTTAATTTGAAAATGTCGTGCAATTGCAAAGTTGCGTTAAGTAAGCCAAGTTCAAGTCTGGCAAGAAATAAGTATCAAAATAATTATTTTAGGCTAAAGTTTTCTTAGAAAACAATCGAGAATGATGAAAGCAGCTTAAAGCCTTGTAGTGTCAAAGGTTATGTCAGCTGTCTGTGACATTTAATTGGGCCCTCAAAATGTATTTCCCTATCTTTGACACATTTAACTTGAGCAGTAACAATCTTAATTACAATCCTCGCTCAACCGAGTGATTATTTATTAAAATCAAGACTAGACAGTGCCGAAAATTTGTGTCCCAAAAGACCAATCAAAAGCGAAGCCGTAAACACACACGCCGTCTAAGTTCAGGCTTAAGTCCAAAGTCCGATGGCATTGTAAACAAAGGACCCCATACACATATGACCCCCGAAAATTACATGCTCAATTCTTAAGCTTTTCGCTGGTCCCTTTACCTAACCCATGTGTCCAAATAAAAGAAGTCCAGTAGCCAAAGGACCGAAGCTTGCAATACCCTTTCTTTGCAATTAATTTAAAGATTAAATAATGTACTTCATTTAGCAAGAAATAATACATTTTGGAAATATTTTAAAAACTTTTAGACTTTATGGATGTTGATCAATATTTCTATATTTATTTTGAACAACTTTGAACATACTCTAGTATTTAAAAGTGTTTATTTTTTCACCCAAAACATGCATACCAATAACAATATTTATTCCTAGGATGTGTTTTCGTTGCAAAGTGCGTGGGAAGTTGTTGATACCCCCAAAAAGGGGAACATCAACAAAAAGAGCTGCCTACAGTTGCGCTTTTATTGGACATGTTGTCTTTTCATTCCTTTTTTTTTTTCATTATATCTGCGGTGCCTTTGGTGGGCGATGGTATAAGCCTGGCCATAATGTGGCTCTTGTTGCTCGGCTTATGTGTCGTATGCGTAACGCTGGATGCTGTTCTTTTTTTTTTTTGTCAAACGGGCAGGCCGTGGGAGCAACATCTCCATATCACAATGTTGCCAACTGACTTTCGATGCTGCCAGTGCGATACACGTTGCCATCCAATATGAATTTTCACTTTGATGTGCTGCGCCCCACTGACGCTCTAATAGGATACACTTTTAATAATATTCGCTGCTTGAACACCAAAATTTTTCCCCATTCAGAAATTTGTTATTCAACTCACCAGCTCTCCGCGCCTCGAGTTTTCATGAAAAGTCTCGCGCACACGTTTAGAAGGCAGTCAGGCAGGCCTCGTGCACTTGTTTGAGTGAAGTCAAATGTCTGTAAATTTCACAAATTAATGGTTAGGACCTGGGCGACATGAATCCCTGTTGCTTTGTTCTCAAGTGGGTTTCAAGTGTGTTTCATGGGAAATCTACAGCAGCACTTTTCACGCCGGCTGGAGTTTTTCAACCGCTAAAATATACAGGCAGAGAAAAGCCCTATAAATGCAGGATTACAATTCTCAAAGTCGATGAGAAAACAAATTTAGAAAGAAAAGAAAAGGATAAGCATGGTTTTAAGACTGAAAAAATGATTGATTTTGACTTGCAGCCTTTTGAAAAAGGCGTTATGTTTATATTTTAATAATAATAATTTAAGACATGTTTTCCTCTCTCTGTTCTTGTTCTAAGGACCTGGCTGGAACACATATACGTCAGCTTAATGGCCCGAAAATCTTTGGCTCTCAATTAGTTGACCATCAAATTTCAAGGCCAGAGGAGAGAGCAAGAGGGACACCAAAATAAAAAAGGACTTTCCTTTGACGTTAATTAGAAAATCTCGGCGTCTCGCTTGGCCAGACTAATTGCACTCGCTGTAAGCATAAACGGATCCGACAGTTTTCCCGATTTTCCCCCACACCCAATCATCGCCAGAGACTTTCCATTGAAAAATTGTATACGATTTTTCAGAACAGCCAGCTCCCAGCATATTTTTGCATAGGGCTCCGGTGGCACCCACACAAAAACCACTTTCTGGCTTGGCCTTGACAGCGCTGAACCCCAGAGCCTGATGAAGCGCCCACTAAATGAGTTAGCTGCGGTGGCGGTGGCAACACACTCACAAATACATTGTGCATGTCCTCCAGCGGAAAATTTCAGCAATGAAAAACCCCCGGCTAGTTTGCACTCGGAAAATCGTATTAGTTCCTAAGCTGGCGCATTATCTGCTTCATGGCTCCAAATTTGGGCTTTCGGGGTTCGCAGTAAATAGGCTTTCGAGAGCGATGCTAATTCAAAGAAAAAGCCAGCTCTGAACTGGCATTTCCATCGAATGCCGCCCATAATACCTTTGACAATATGCGTGCACATATGTTTGGCGTAACAAGAGCCACTTTATGAGTGCCTTTATGGTACATAGAAGGACCTGGTCTGGGTAAGAAACTGAAATAGTTTCGTTCCAGAAAAATAGTTCGGGAAAATAAACTAAACACATAAAGAGCCTGCGGTAAATTGCTAAACGGTAGACGTTACGGCAAACTTTGTCGGTGTAATATTAAACTTTACTTTTGCATGCACTTAAAAGTTACAATTTAATATATTTAAGAATGCTTTTGATATTTCTGTGGGGAACCCCAAGAAACTGAATATTATTAGTGTAAATTTCTTGCATAAAAGCGGGAAAATTGTAAGTGGAATTTGTATTTATTCTGAAAACTAAAATTCGGAATAATATAATACATTTTTTGAGTAATATTAACGGCAAAGTTAAAGTGATAATAAAATAAATTACTTAAGCTCTTCCAAAGTAACGTAAAAGAAAATAAATGGGACACTATAAAGTGTATTATTTATACGACTTTAATTTGATCAGAGATTGGCCATAAGAGTTAGCTCTGTTAGGTTTTATTATAAAATCCCCCTTAGACCTCTATCAATACCCAAATCGTTTGGCAATTAAATAAACATTTAGTTGCCCAATAAATTAACAAGTCGACTGTGTTTACACTATGGAACAGAAATTAACAAGTCGCCGCAATGTTAACAATCCGATAAATGCCCAATTAACCCAACAGAGAGAGACTTATTTTCAGTTTTCAGTTTCTATTTAAGCTAAGGGCCACCTTAAAGTTGAAATGCCAACATGCGTCGGCGTCGGCGTCACTTTCCAATGAAAACAAGAAAATATTATTTTCGGGAAACTGTTTTCATTAGATGAAATAGAAATGTAAGCAAAATTCGCTGGCCATTGCCCACGGTTAGTATGCTGGAAGAGCAGTAAATTGGCGCTGCAGTTTCAATTATACAAAACAAACGCTTCACATGCGAAAGCCGACAGGTGATTCCACCTGAGCTATTTTTCATTTCCACCCACTGAAAACGGTCAGTTTCCTTGGGGAAAGATTGCTTGTTTGGCTTCTGAGACTCGTGTTCTTGTTAGCTCGTTTCATTTGTTTCACGTGTTGTCTGAATTTTTGATTTACTCCAACCTTTGCAAATGTGGCAGCTTGCCTTTCATCAATTTCCCTGCACTGCATGAAACAGAATAATAAATTGCTGGATATATTTGTTAAAAAAAATTGGTTTTAAAATTTAAAGAGCAAGTTTTATTTTAAAAGAATATTTTTAAAAGCTATTTCCAATAAAGTGTGGTGTTTACTGATTAAGTCTATTGGTGTAAGAGAAATATTATGTACAAATAATCCCAGTTTATGTTCTGGAAATCAATCAGAAATCTCATTTATCTTGCTCATATGTACATAAAGTATATAATATTACAAAAGTATCCCAGAATGTAAATTTTCAGCACAGTGTTTTCCGACAACTTGAAATTAATGTGTGGCATTTATCTTTCTCTCGTTTTCAGATTGCAATGAAGCGAAAATGCTCCTGAAGATGCATTGCAGCTCGTAAATAAACCAAAGGTCGAACCAAAACTAAAAGTTATAGGAGCAGCAGCTCCTCGGGGGATATTGAATTCTCATTAGGGAACCAAACCAAAGGAAACCAAAACCAAATACTGAGAGCCATGGCCACGAACCTAATCGACGAGGAAACGCGCTTCGACTTATTGCCCGGAGCCGAGGAGGAAGCTGAGTTCGGTAAGCTCTACTTTAATCCCTTTCAGCCTCTGGGGACACGTCCTATACACGTCCTGGATTAATACGACTTGACGTATCATCAATCAAATCATTGACAAGTTTGTTTTCGTTTTGAAAGTTCGCCGTTAGTTCTTTTGATCCTGCATCTTTTATGAGCTCCTTGTGGTGTAGATAACAGAATAAATTTGGGGTGAGTAACAGGTTATCCATGGAACTATTGGCTGAATTATAATGAAAAAACAGCCTCTGGCTGGCCCATCAATATTTTATCCACAACGTAGTTGAGTATTGCTAAAATTAAACGTATAAACTTCTGGCTGGCATTATAAATCCAATTCAATTTCCTTGACATTCACCACTCAGCAGGAGTGCCAATCTGGCCCCCGTCCTGCCACCAACACTGACTGACAACTGACACTTGAATTAATCTGCCACTGTCAGGTTAGCGACCATACTGGTTCTGAATTTAAACACTGGAACTAATCGGTCTGAAAAATAAAATTCTTAAGTCCGCGAAATTTATTTGATTAAAATATATCAGCTTAACTTGCTTAGAATTAATTTGTTTGAATATTTTTTATCATTTATCTATCTATTTTAATATTTTTGCAGAACGTTTGTATGCAGCACCCGCTGAGATTGTGGCCCTGCTGTCCATCTTTTATGGCGGCATCAGCATTGTGGCTGTCATCGGCAATACGCTGGTCATCTGGGTGGTGGCCACCACCAGACAGATGCGCACGGTGACCAATATGTATATCGCCAATTTGGCCTTTGCTGACGTGATCATTGGCCTGTTCTGCATACCATTTCAGGTGAGTGGTGGTCATGCTTAATGGAATTACTGAGAGCACTGGTTAACAAAGAAAGTGTTAAAGGATTTTTTAAGAAACTTGTATATTTTATTTATTAAATATATTTTGCCAAATTTAACATTTTTCGCCTACTGTAAGTAAGCTTCATTCTTGTTGCCTTAAAATAACTCAATTGAATACTGTGCATAAGCAATGCTGAGCCACTTAATGGATATCGATCCCTGTTTTAAACAAAGTTTAATTGAAAACCTTATGCATATAAATTCAATTTGCATCATTTAAACGAATGCCAGGGTTTGTAAACTAGTGTCATTAGGCTTACATTCATGTCATTCGCCATTAAACATTGCGCATACGCAGTGTTGGGCGGCTAAATGGATTTCGAATTAAATGATTTTCAAACGCGGCACTGTTGACACTTTGTTTGCATAAATCACACAAGCCGCATCGGCATTAGCATTAGTTTTCACTTATTTTCGCCAGCGATAGATAGTCCCTTTATGGACACAAACCTGGGGCAGGGAGCAGACACATCAATTTCGTTATAATCCAGCATCAATTTAATTTCCGGGACGATGGCGGAGCGCTCATGTTTGGAATTAGAAAATTGGCTCACAGCCTCCTCCTAGCTTTTTGGTGTCCAACGTGGTTCTGTTGGCAATGGAATATTACCTACTTGAAATTTTAATGAGATTTTCGGTTTATGTGTTAATGGGATTAGTATTCCATATAAGCCAGACAAAATAAAGTGCTAAAAGCCAACTGAACAATTTTCTCGCCATATTTCTAACGTGCGGCAGCAATTGAAATCACATTAAATTTGTATGTGATACTGGGAAATTATATTTGAATAGACAATAACCGTTGGCATCGATTGATTTTCTAGTGTTATTGCAGGGATAAAGCGAATAAAAGTAAAGCTAAACGAACAAAATGCATAACCAATGTAAAATTTGAATAATATAATTTAGCTCCCTTTTGTTTACCACTTCGTTGGGAATTGTTTACTTTCTTAACATAGTAATATCTCACACCAACTCGAAACACTTAAGCTGTGAAAAATTAGGGGAATTACAAAAAAAGGTTCTACAGATAACAAGAAACCCCTAACTTTCTGATAATTATTATTCAAAAAGGTATAACTTAAAAGCTTTACATAATTAGCATATTATTATCCTTGAGCTCATTTAATTTTACTCCAGAAAGAGTTAGTTCTTTCAGTAAACGTTAAAATAAAAATGCCTTATTTAAGCACTTTGAACCTTGAACTTGACCCTCAGTCTGTTGACACCCTTCATTTGCCGCACTTAATTTATATTAATCCCGCAATCAAACACAACTTTGGCTCTGTCACAGCCATCATGGAAGTGTCATCAATAAGCTGGCGAGAAAATTGCAATTTGCGGTGTCCATGGAGAAGGGAGAGCGCGTACCTCAAATATCCGCAGCAACCGCACACACGTCCGCACCCTCACGCCCCCGCCCACAACGTTATATATACTCTCCATATAGACTTAGGCCTCGCGCACACTATAGCATGAAAGAGGAGCTGACAGCTTATGTGAAGAGTGCCGTTACATGAAATAAGCTTGTTAGAGGGCTTACATTTTTTCACCTGCGCACACTATGAGCTGAAGCTTACGCTGATAATTGCAATGGTAGTCATTAGTATCATCAATCTGAATCAACTAAATAAGCTCCTGTCAGCTTGTGAAAATCAAACATGTTTGTTCGATCAAACAGAGCGGAGCGGAGCTGATGGCTGATAACAGCAGATCAGCTCTCAGTGTGCGCACTTTCATAGAGAGTAGTGTGTTTGTTTCTGCAAGCTTATAAGCTTCTATTTAAGCTTCAGCCGTCAGCTCCTCTTTCAGCTATAGTGTGCGCGAGGCCTTACTGGGGACAATCACAACAACACAGCAACTGAACGGAGATTTCAACAATTTATTTGACCATGAATTGTTTGGGACAGGGCCAAAACAGGACACCCCGAAACAGAAGTAGATTCCTGTTGTTTGCGGTCCAGTGTACATTAATGATGTTTGCCCATGTGACTTGAATGGGTCTACATTTGGGCCTGATTTAATCATCGCACATCGCAAGGGGCCCTTACTCCCTTACATATTACACTAAGAGAATATTTTTTACATCAATTTTAGTTTAGAAAATAAAAGGCTTTTAAATATTTTACCTTATTTAAAGATGTTCTATAAGAATATGGCTTTAAATTAAAAAGGAACACATATATACGATATCATAAAAATATCCTTTAGTTAGTTTGTAAAAAAATATTTCTTACTTTTGGGTCTTGTTAAAAGATGTCTTGTTTTCTTGTTTCTTGTTTTATAAATATGTTATAAAAATTAAGATCAATATTCAACATACAAATATACTTCAATTAGTGCGTAAGAAGTTAGGGATACTTTAAAAGGGAATTTAAAAAAAAGTACTTAGCTTAAAGCAGTTTTCTTACCTTAACCATTCATACAAATTTAAAGACAGCTATTCCTAAAGCTTAAGCTACGGCTTTAGAAATATTTATGTTTCAGGATTTACACGTAGAAATAATAACATTAGGTGTGAAATTCTTATTATTAAAATACCATACATTTTAATCTCTTTATTTTACATATTACATTTTTCATCTACAGTTCCAGGCTGCCCTGCTGCAGAGTTGGAATCTGCCTTGGTTCATGTGCAGCTTCTGTCCCTTTGTCCAGGCACTGAGCGTCAATGTCTCGGTGTTCACGCTGACCGCCATTGCCATCGATCGGCATCGGGCCATCATTAATCCACTTAGGTAAGTAGTGAAAGGGAACCTGGAGCCGGGAATCGACGGAAATCATTAAAAATCGGCTTACACATGCAGGGCACGTCCTACCAAGTTCATATCGAAGTTCATAATTGGCGGAATCTGGCTGCTGGCCCTGCTCTTCGCCGTGCCATTTGCCATAGCCTTTCGGGTGGAGGAGCTGACCGAGAGGTTCCGCGGTAAGTCAATCCTATTTGCATAGATTGAATGGCCGATGGAGTTCAGCCCCTCGCATTTCGCATTTCACATTACGCAGAGAACAATGAGACCTACAATGTGACGCGACCGTTCTGCATGAACAAGAACCTATCGGATGATCAGCTGCAAACGTTCCGATACACGCTGGTCTTTGTGCAGTATCTGGTTCCCTTCTGTGTCATCAGCTTTGTCTACATCCAGATGGCGGTGCGCCTGTGGGGCACCCGGGCTCCGGGCAATGCCCAGGATTCACGGGACATAACGCTGCTGAAAAACAAGAAGAAGGTGAGTTTGGAGTGGGAGTGTGGCTCTACAATCCGGACGCCGTTTAATTTCCTCTTTTGCTGCGCTTTGCAGGTCATAAAAATGCTGATTATCGTGGTCATTATCTTCGGGCTGTGCTGGCTGCCGCTGCAGCTCTATAATATTCTGTATGTGACGATACCGGAAATCAACGACTACCATTTCATCAGCATCGTCTGGTTCTGCTGCGACTGGCTGGCCATGAGCAATAGCTGCTACAATCCCTTTATTTATGGCATCTACAACGTAAGTGGACCTGAATGGTGATGGTGATTGTCCCGATTTGTGTGTCGGATTTGCATTTGTCCCGTCTGGTCTTTTGATTGGTGGTCCTCTGTTTCAAAGTTATGAGAGTCCGCAGGGACTCGTTTAGGGGAGGCGCCACTAAAAGGCTTCGCAACGAGTCCATAAAAGGAAACTAAATTTAGCCAGGGAATAGTGGCAATTGATGAGGGACGAAACCCAACGACTGAGGCCGTTTTCTGTTAGTTCTTGGGACGTGCAAATAGACGTGTTGCCATTTATGGGCTTTTGGCAATGGGGATTTAGCAGACAAATTTATTGGCACACGGTTGAAATACTTTTGAAAGGTTATATGTTTACCATCATGCGAGAGGGATTTTCTAGAAGATTTCTTATTTATGTGAAATGTAAATAAGAAATTATTATCCTTTATTACGGGAAACAAAAACAGATAGCTCTACTTTCCTTTGAAGTTCTACCAGCCAAGCTTGGCGTAATATTTTTGAACTTCCAATCATAATGATTGACTTTCTTGTCCTTAGAATAAACACATTGACTTCCGAGTCGCTTTTCTCGCTCCATCGCATCAAATCAAATTTGAATAAAGAGGAAAACTTTGATAGAAAGGCTAATAGAGGCGCAAACAATTCAAGGAGGCAGACGAGCAGGGGAAACTCATCTCACTTAACTTCATGGCTTCGACCTCTTCGAATCGATTTCTCTGTTGATTTTTTCCCAATTTCGCATTTACTGATTTATTAGCATTCGCGGCTCTGTTCTGTTTTTTTTCCAAAAATAAATTTTCGGCTTACTTGGCAACAATTTCCAATTTACTTTTAGCCAAACGCCGAAAATAGCTGACAGAGATGAGGGAAAACGAAAAATAAAAAAATACTTTGTCAAAGTTAATTAAAGCAGCGCTCCACTGTAGCCAATAAGCAAACACACCTACTGTCTGAGCCACAGGAATTGGGAGCCCGCAAAATGGAGCGAAATCCCACAAAAATCTTCGGCATGGCAGAGTGGCAGACCGAGAAAAGCGAGAAAAAACCCGACGGCTGTTTGCTTTGACACTTAAATTGTCTGTAAAAGATAGATTGAGAGCGGCGAGATCTGCGAATGCTCGTAAACTTTTCCCTTTGCCTGTGATGTGCGTGAAAACTTTTGTCAACAAATATTCTATTTTACTGTCGGCGAAGACAAATGGCATTTGCCAGTAGAGGTGGTGCAAATCCCCCTAGCTCATGTTCATTAGCCTAAGAGGGATGCCTTAGCCCCTGGCGGTGGGTTCTGCTCTTTTATTTCCTCGAAAATGTTTCCAAAGACTCTTCTTTTAATTAGCCCTAAAAGCGAGGACTGAAACTTGGATTATTTGGTACAGGGAGCGGAAATGTTCAAGATTAAGGTGTGAATGTAAAGGAAAAATTAGATAGAACGATTAGAAAGGATTTTTTATCGATTTATTTGATGTTTCTTGAAGAAATTTCTTAACACGAGAGACCTATTAAAATTGAATATAGAAAAGCTTTCCGAATTGAAATTAATGCATTTTTGGCTTAGTTATGATCAATTTTCATGCAAGGTTATATAAACTTCGGATTCTCAAAGATAGCTTCCTTTTTTGTTACATTTAAAACTTGTTATTACAGAATTCTTTGAATGGAATATAATAATCCACAGTTTTTGTAGAATTTCTGGATTCTCCCTTTCGAATACAAATATTGTGATTTAAAAAAAAGTAATTTTATATTTAAAATCTAGAGTTCAAATGCCTAGAATTATTTTACGAGATTCCAGTTTCTCCCAGAATCTTATACAAAATTGTCTAGATATTTAAATCTGATACTAATTCAATTTCTTTTCTCTCTGTGTGCACAGGAAAAGTTCAAAAGGGAATTTAATAAACGCTTCGCTGCCTGTTTCTGCAAGTTTCAAACGAGCCTGGATGCCCACGAAAGGACATTTTCGATGCACACACGTGCCAGTTCGATAAGGTCCACATATGCCAACTCCTCGATGCGTATACGGAGTAATCTCTTTGGAGCGGGCCGCGGAAATGGCCTCAACGGCAACAGCGGCAAGACGGGTTTGCATTTGCCACGCGCAAATGGCGGCAACGTCAACAACGGGATTTACAACGGCGGCAGTGGCCAGAACAACAATGGCCATCATCACCATCACCACCAGAGTGTGGTTACCTTTGCCGCTCCGGGCTCCTGTGTGGCGGTTGGTGGCGTTGGCAACACAGCCGTTTCGATGCCGCCCTGGCGGCGCAACAACTTTAAGCCCCTGCACCCCAATGTCATCGAGTGCGAGGACGATATGGCACTCATGGAGCTGCCATCGACGACGCCGCCCAGCGAGGAGATGGCCAGCACCACGGGCGTACAGTTGGCCCTGCTCAGCAGGGAGAACTCCAGCTGTATATGCGAGCAGGAGTTTGGCAGCCAGACGGAGTGCGACGGCACCTGTATACTCAGCGAGGTGTCGCGTGTCCACCTGCCGGGATCGCAGGCCAAGGACAGGGAGCGGGAGCGGGAGAGGGAGCGGCAGCGGGAGATGGGCAAGTCCCTGTGGCAACCGCTCTAAGTTAATTTAGAGTAATTTAAGTTCTAGCCGTGTTCCACGGACACATTCCCGCCCGGTAATACGTAAGCCACTTCAGAACCATTAGGTGTAGTTTCCACACTGAAAACTCTGTGAAAATATTGATTTCCCTTGAAAGGACTACAATGTATTCGTGGAACACGGCCACTTAAGCCATTTTCCATCGAAACATTCGGACCATTTCATATATAATTTTCCCCTGAATGCGAATGTGCCTCTGGAACCTGGCTATTAGCTCTGTGATTTCGTCTTAATGAATTGTGATTACAAATCCCCCATGCAGGACGGTTTGTATTGATTGAGTATGAATGCTGGTCGTGAGCCATGTACAGTATTATAATAAAATATTACTTTGAAGTGCAATCCTTAAAGCACAATACGTAAATTTTGTTTTTGTTTAAACTCCAGTGTTTAAAGTTCTTTCAAAGCCAAAATTCACAAAATCAAATGAAAAGCAAACGAAAAACGTTGAAAAAGCTACTTAAATAAGCACCTGCAATCAATTAAGTAGCATTAAGCTAAATTATTTAAATAGTTGTATAAAAATCCGATTATGTATTACCCACACAACATCCACATCCAGATGTATGTATGGAAATGAAATGTACAATATTTGTCATTAAAAAAAAGGAAAGAAAAAAACAGAAAGGCTAATTAATGTAATTATTATTGTTTTAAATTACCAAAACGAATAAACATTTCGAGTCATTAAGCAAACCAATGCAATGCATGAGTGTATTTCTCTTAATTACAATGCAGCGCCATAATTATTGTTTATGCGTCGCCCATAAATTGTAAAAAATTCAAATGACTGCCCACTTCCGCTCCGTTTTGTCGGATTTAAATTAAAGTGAAAGCTTTTATTGAAATATTTGCTTGGACCTCGTTTGAAAGGAACTTTTCTATAAATTTGAGCCTTTAGTACAATATTACAAGTATTTTGACTTGAAGAAAAGTGAGAGAAATGAATTTTACTTGAAATGACTTTCCGCTTAGCGGGGACTCGAACCGGAAACGTGCTATTGGAAGCCCAAGATGGTCGAAAAGCTTTTTAGTTGCTTGCGGATTAAGCAAAGACATTGAAAAGCTTTAACCCTTAGTAGGTGCCACTTTGGTTGGGAATTTCTCTGGGGTTTAAATAATATTTATTCTTCTTAAAAATAGCTTTGAGACATTTTAAGCTGCCTGTGGGGAAGAAAATTGAAAGCTTAAGCCTGAGATTGGAGTTTTTCGCTATCAAGGCTTTATTTAGGTTTGATTTGTAGATAAGGAACAATTTACATGTTTTTACAGAGACAATTTTTAACTAGAGTAAGCCTTGAAGTGGTAAGATTTTTAAAATTAGGAAAAAGGCAAGTATAATACTAGTGGACTTACACAAAAATTTAGCCTTAAACTTAGAAACTTCCTCATAATCTACAATTAAAGAGTTTTCTTTTTCTTAATTTTTGTTGTAATGTATATAGCTTATTATTAATTTATTTAAATTAAACAACATCGACATCTAAGACAATATTTTCTCTCAAATTTAAAGCTATAAGTACATATATTCACATTTCAGTTTTTATAAAGTATTATAATGTTCTTAAATAATAATGCAATTAAATAAATTACTTTCTTCAAAATAACATATTCACTTAAGTTAATACCGCAAATAATTACACATAAAAGTACTCCCTAAATTGTTCTTCATTTATTCAGTAACCATTTTTCACATTTTAAACTTACTTTAATCATTTAAATTTAAACTCCTTAATTGTCGTTACCATAATCAGCCCTCTAACGATTTGACCAACCGCCTTTTCCCTAATGCCCCTGCAAACACAGCCAGACTGTGTGTGCGGACACTGACAATTGCCAGGGAATATATGACGGCTGCAGCAACAGCCACAACTATGTCACGCAATGAGGTATGCTGCCATATGTGTTTGAATACAGAGAAAGAAATTTATTAGTAAATTAACTAAATGATAAAAAATAAAATTTTTTTAATCCATGGTATTGGGGGCTGATTACATTACTTTTCACAACACTTTTGATAATAAAAGAACATCAGAATGTGCAAATGTAATTTTATCTTTCCTATTCTTAAGACTTTTTCGATAATTAAATGTTAATAAATTAAATAAATATTAAAAAATATATTTTTTATTTTAAATAATTAAATTTTCCTAGATTTTTTCCCCTGTATATCTGTGTATGCAGTGCACTTGCGCCTCATTTTTCGCTTGCAATCAAACAACATATGCCGTGCACTCTCACACGCGATGGACAAGGACCAACTGTGACGGGGACAGAAAGACACACGCACACACATCCAGGACACACAGGACACACACGCACAACAAATACACCCGTCACCGAACACTGACACGAACCCAGACCCAGTTAGAAGGACACATGGTCACATGGCAGCCGCATTGGCTGTTGATAATTGAATAATTAACATTGTTTAAAATGGCCCAACGAGGGGTAGGAAAGGAGAGCGAAAGAGTGGCGGCCAGTGAAAAGGACGCCAGACATCCGGCGGCCAGGTCATCAGGTCAAATGCAACCACAATGTCAGCCAGAGCCCGCAGCACACATTTAAAACAAAGTACAGAATAAAGCCCAGCCCCTACACTTATAGTGCACACATAGGACACAGGATATAGGAAATATAGTATGTATAATTGGGTTAGAAGGCCCGTTGTACGGGTGTCTCTTTCATATTTATATAATTGACATACGGTGGGAAAATCTTTACGATACATGTCTGTCGTTTATTGATTAAAGTCCCAGTTTTTAACCGCATTGAAATTGAAAACTTGTCAATGTGCTTCTTACCCTTGAAGTGAACAGTTCGATTTTCGGATAAGAATAAAGAAAAAACATGCACGACGCAAGGAGTCCAAAGAAAAGTAAGTTAGCTCAATTGAATTTTATTAGATTTTACTTTAAAGTTAAGTTATTTGAGATAAATTAAGAGCAAGCCTAAGCTATGCCAGACTGAATCAAGTTTTCTTTTTTGAATTTGTTTTTTTTTTATTTATTAAAGTAAACCTTTACAAGTAAGAATATTTGTATTTTAATTGATTGAAATATTATATGAGAATTTTAATGATTTCTAACCTTTAACTATGAGATTCAAGCGAAAAACTAAGTAATAAATACAGGAATAGTTTTACTATGAGCTTTATAAACATTCTTATATATATTTAAAAAATTTTTTTTTTAATTGATTTTTTTTGATAAAATATATATGTATGTACTTTTAGAAAATGTCAAAATAGAATTTTTTTCTTTTCTTCAGGTATCTAAAATTTACAAATGGTAACTCTAGTTCAGGAATTTTTACTGACTTTAAGCTTAAGTTTAGTACCATTTGTTTTTTCTTTTTAAATTAAATTTTAAACAGTAAAAAAGTGAAAATCCTTATCTATAAACTAAACAAAAATTCCCTATTTTACTTGTTACCTTTAAATTATATTCCTAATAGCCGCCCGCAAGGCCTTCTCATCTACGAGCTCCTCGCGTCGCAGTAGCCATGAAAGTGGCAGTGGCCACGAAATGGCGCCAGGGGAGGAGCAGGAGGAGGAGGAGCAACTCTTCCAGGAGGCGGCCTCAAGCACGAGGACAAACAGTGTCGATGCGAGTGGCAGTGGATGTGGAAATGTGACTGTGACTGGGAGTGGCAGCATCCCGGGCAGCAGTGTCAGTGCCATGCCGGTTACGGATTTCTATAGGGATGCCACCGTACTCATTACGGGCGGCACGGGTTTCGTGGGCAAAGTGTTAACAGAGAAATTGCTCCGCTCGTTTGGATTGCGTAAAATCTACATGCTGATACGCAGCAAGGACAGCAAGAGCATACAGGAGCGTTTGCAGGGCTTTTTCAATGAATCGGTAAGTGTCAGCCCAGGGAGGGAGGGAGCCTGTCAATTCCCGCCTTCCTGCTTTCCCGCTTGGCAGGGACAATGTGGGATAAAAACGAAGCCCCGTCTTCAAACCCCATATCCTCCCACATCCCACAGATATTCAATAGACTGCGCGAGGAGTCACCACAATTGTTGGAGAAGGTGCATCCGATACGCGCTGATTACAGTGCCATCGACCTGGACATTGATTCCGCCGACCGAGCAATGCTCTCGTCTGAGGTCCAGGTGAGTAAGTTCCTGCCTGGCTGACTATATTCCCCTGTACTTCACCACCGATCCTCCTGCACTTCCGCCGCCTCCTTCTCTACAGGCAATTCAATCAATGGACTTTTTGTGTGAGAAACTTTTCATGGGCTTTTGTTGTGTTTGCCTATCTGGATGGCTCCCCCAATTCCTGTCTGTCCATATCTATTTACACTTTGAGAAAAATATCTTTGTTACTTGTAAAAAAATATGTAGATTTTGAAGTGGGTAAATTTATGATTATATCTTTAAAAAGGTATATAATTTATTATTTAATAAACTCTCACTCTATAATCTTTTTGAATAATATGATGATTGGTGTTGAAATATATGTTTAGATATTATCTCACTCTTTAAGAATACTAAATTTCTCTAAGTGCAACTATGGTTATCTTTGCCTTCCCCTCGGTCTTTCTGGTTTGTGCATTACGTATATGTAAAACGTTGCATGCCAAAGGCAGGCGCAATGTTTACGACAACACCAGCCAGGCAGTCAGTTTATTTCTTTCACTTGCCTCGCTCTTTTTTCTGTTTTTTTTTTTTGTTTTGCTGATCACAAGAGGCCCTGCAATATGTATATACATATATGCATTCTACTTTTCAACAAAAATTGAAAACCCGCCGCCACGTAAAACTGTGAAAATGTGTAGAGCATCCTGCTCCTGTTGCTGTGCTGTTACCATTGCCGTAGCTGCTGCTGCTGCTCCTTCTGCTGTTGGTTATAAAACACAATATATAAATAAATGAAAATTCCTGTGCATGCTTCAAGTGCTCGGCATGCGCGAGCCATTGTCCTGCCATCCAGGCGCATCCTCATCCCATTCCCTTCCCCATTCCCACTCCCACTTCCGTTACCATCGCCCGCCTTATCCGCATCCGCATCCGTTTGGTTCTTTTTATTTCTGGCCCTCAGTTTTCCGTGCTGTTTGCGAAAACATTTTGCATACAAGTCACTCGGGCCTGGTCGGTCTGCTTAGAGTCCGCTTGCACTGTTTTAAGCTGAAATTGCTTTGTTGTCGATGTTCAATGCACGCGTCGCACTGCAGGATTCCAGCTCCAGCTCCAGCTCCAGCTCCAGCTCCTGTCCGATTGAGGCTTCTTCATTTTTCGCATTTTTCGTGTGCTGACTTGGAGGTTATCATAGAACGCAGACCACACATTCAGCGCCAGATCGCTGACGTACCTGTTGACAGTGATGGGAAAGGGATTTGCTTTCTTAACTTTAGGAATGTTTTTATATCACAAATTTCTAATTAATAAAATATTGTACTGGAACTTAAAAAGAGTTTTGCTACGAATTCAAAAGACACTGTGGTTCAAAATTCGGTTGGGATTTTGAATATCTTCAGAACAGTCTATAATTCCTTTTTTTATTTAAAAAGTTTTTAGACCCTATAAAAAGGAATATCTTTACCATCACTATCTGTTTCTGTTTTGTATGCACATCTCTTGTGCATTTTGCATGAGCTCTGCCCTGCTGCCGCTGAGTTCCTTTTCTTTTTGTTCTTTCCATTTTTAATATGCATTACAATTCGTGGGTCTGGTTTATCTGCTCCGCCTGTAGATTGTCTTCAACGTTGTGGCTTCGGTGAAATTCAATGAGAAACTGAGCGACGCCATTGACATTAATGTTCTCGGCACGAAGAAGATACTCGACTTGGCCATGGAAATGAAGCAGTTAAAGGTGAGATATAAATGTATTTGAACAATAATGTTAATTAATTTCGATGCGAAGGAATTTGTATTTATACTATACTATTAAATAATAGTTATATATTATCTAAAGAAATTGAATGCGTCAGAAAATCCTATCCATAAAACCAAATATTTAACTTTATTATAACCTAATGAGAGTTTGAACCTTTTGAAATATTATTCCATTATAACTGATAAAATTGTTCAATATATTTATATAAATTCAATACTTATAAATCCAAGGCTTATAGAATTTAACCTGTGTTAAAGCCACATTATTCGCCATCCCAACTATCCGTTCATCGCTCGCCCACATATCCATTAGTGAAAATAAACAGCGTTAAAATAAATGTTAAATATTCACATATCGCACATTTAAGTAACCAAAATACATAATTCCCGTGTCTGAATGCATGCAATAATATTTGAGTATGAATTGTAATATTTACGTACTGTTTTCTCTCTCAATCCACCGTCGAATCTCGTTTCCCCGCTCCGTTCCGCGACTTATTTGGGCGTTGCATATTTTACGTGGCGTTGGCGGGCACACAATTTCCAACACAATTCAATCAACATACGACACGCGTGCTCTCCTCGCAATTTCGCCCAATATATCAATGTACCCCGTGGGCACAGTCCTTCGTACACATTTCGACACTGTACTGCAACTGCAATCGCAAATTCATCAAGGAACAAGTGTACGAGAACGAAATTGGCTACGAAAAAATCATGCAGGTTGGTTAATGCTCACAGGTATAAAATTGGAATATCACACAAATAGTTAAGAATGACAGGGATTACGTTTTTCGACTATAAAGGTTCTTTCTAGCAAGTTCTGAAAAATAAATAATACTAAATGAGTTGAAAAAATAGAAAATTATGATTTAATTTTATAAAGAATTTGAACTTGTTTTTTAATAATATATTTAATAATAACTTGTATGAAATTTTATACATTATTTTTTTCCGATAGTTTATGATAAACTTACCATTAATTGGCAAATTTTATTTGGACTTTTTATTTCAATTTCAACTTCATCTAAAAATGATTTCTCTATAATTTCATACTCGAGACTGAGCGTAGTCCCAATATACCTTATAGTTTCCCTATCACACGGTATGACAAATAAAAATATTAAGTCCTGAAAAATATACATATTTGATGTGCGATATGACAGTTTATTTAAATTGGAAAATGTTTTCACGGCGCAGATCTATCGCACTTTCGACGACGAAACGCTGGAGAAGATGCGGCATTGCCTAATTGGCCCGATGCCCAACACCTACACGATGACCAAGAAGTGTGCCGAGAATCTGGTGAATCACCGGGCATTCCACATGCCGGCGGGTATTTTTCGACCGCCCATAGGTGAGTGTGGGAACGAAGGGAACAAGAACGGGAGCGGGGAGGGAGTACGGAATATTTATTGCGGTTTCAGACTTGACTTAACAAACTAATTGTCAGATAATTAGCACAAATACCCAAGGGCAGTCGGGCACAGTGCTGTGTAAACAAAAACACACAAGAAACATTTTCTGCATTTCCTGCTGCCATGCAGGAGGGGATCCCCCGGAGGATCTGGCCAAGGAGAAGCTGGGCAAAAGCTGGCAAAAACGGAATATTTAAAATTTTCGTGAAAAATTGCCAAAAAGAGCTGTCTTCGTTCGGTAGTAGAGGAGCAACATAGCCAAGGCATGAGGAGATTTTAGAGAGCGGGACTTTGGGTTTACCAGATAAATGCATGTGGAAAAAGTTTTTTATATTTTTGGTTTTCCATTTTTTTGTTTTTTGTTTCTTTTTTTTCTTCTTTGTTTGTGCTGCTCCAAACGCAACGCAACGTAACGAACGAAACGTAACAAAGAGTGGAGGAGAGCGAGGATGGCTGACTTGGATTTTCCTCTGTCTCAGTGCTCAGGGGATGAGGAGTTTCAGGATAGAGAGGAGGATGAGGAGTGACGGGCTGCTGGGATCCTCCTCCTAGCCGCCGAAGCTCTCGAGGAACAAAGCACAAACAAATTTTCATTTATTTTAACACAAAAATGCCAAAGCATCGTCCTCATGCAGCTGCATCCTAAGCTGCCTTTGCAAACGAGAATGGCAATGGCGAAAGATAGTTTTGGATGATCTGATAGAATCAGAGAATTCTCTAACTTGTATAATTTATGAATTTAAATTATTATAAATGTTTATTTAAATTTAAATTATTCAAATGTTTATTTATTAAAGCGAAAAACATTTATTTATATTAAATTACCTAATGTACCAAATAGAAGCTATTTCTACTTAACGCCACTCTTTAAAGTAAAATAATTCCATAATTCCATTAATTCCAGTTATTGAAATCTTAAAATAATCATATAGAATATAGTTATTTTCAGAAGTTTGTAAATGTTTATTCAAAAGTTTTTAAACATTTAAATATTGTTTAATATTAACACTTCTACGAGTATAAAGAGTTCTTTTACAGAGGATTTTTTCGAGTTGCTAGACTTTCATTATTTAGAGAATCTACACCAAAGACAAGTAGAAGACAGTTAAATAGTAAAAACAAGCAGTTATATATTATATTTAGAATCCTTACAGCCTTAAAATATTCAAGTTTTCAGTTGAGTTTCCTGACACTCTAACAACTCTTCTTGATTTAAGAGTATATCGGAAAAAATCAAGTCCAAACTCGCAATTGGGAGTCAGGCATATCAGTTAGCAAATGGCAAATGGAAGGGGATGTTGGGAATGAGTTGGCGGAGATGGGATTCGGGGAGAATGGGTTTCTGGGAGGATGCTGGGATACTGCCGGCGGACTGGTCTCTACCATTATCGCTTTGACGTTGGCTAAAAATCAACAAGGAAACTCTCACGGTCGCTGGCTGCCTTGGTCTGCGATTCTGCGGCAATGGCCGAGCGAACAAAGCAGCCATTAATTCTTATTTATTCGCAGTAATGTCAACGTACAAGGATCCATTTCCCGGCTGGACTGATAATTTGTACGGGCCATCAGGTTTATGCACTTGGTCTGCCCGGGGACTCGTCCGTTGCATTTACGGCACGGCCAGCTGCAAGGCGAATATGGTGCCCGCCGATTATGTGGTGAATGCCATGATAGCAACCGCCTGGGATATATCCCGAAGGTTAGTCCGCACACTCGCGCACACACGACTGCACACAGCACAAACGCCCGGGGATCCCTCTAGCTGAAGCGGTGCCCGAGGATGTGTAAAAGTTGCAAAAGAGTTCCACGCCGCAAGCTGATAGCATTCGGTTGTTGTTTGCCAGGAGCAAAAGGAGCAGGAGCAGCAGCCAGAAGGTGGAAATTTGTAAATACGAGAGCAGAGAAATTAAGAAGGACCAAAGGTTGCCGCAGATAATGTCCGTGGGACTGAGGAAGGAATGGGATTAAGTTCGCTGGGTTACGAGGAGAATTTTTCTTTACATTTTTGGGTATTATATATTTTTTAACTGCTTCTTGATTATTATAATTTCTTATTTCTAATATTTTAATTTATATAAATTATAAGTGGAAAGTTTACTTTAATATCGGGAAGCTTCAGAAACAGTTTTTAAAATGAGAAACAATGCGCATAAGATTTTTGTTCTATGTTCTTTTTTACGATGTTAAATTCTATAGCTTAGTATGAACACCGTTCTAGAAGTTCTAAAATCCCTTACAATTTTTTTTACCATCCTCGAATTTTTAAAAAGATTTTTTATGAAGGATAGTTTTAAATAAAACCAACTTGGCTTCTTGCACCCTCAAATTATGATTATTTTCCCCTTAAAGACTCAACTAAAGTTACAATATTTTTCGCTCAGATTTATGCTCCGTGAAAGTAAGGCGCTGGAAAAATCAGAGCTACCCGTATACAACTACGTGTCCGACGTAAACAATATCACCTGGGGCGAGTATATGCACCTGTCGCGCAAAGGATTCCACGAGCCGTTCGACAAGGCGCTTTGGTGAGTTTATCGCGCAAACAGAATCGCAATCTATATTGCATATCTATACGACTCTCAAAATAAATATTCTTTATTGAATTTTTACTCCTAAAAAATAAACGAAAACTGGAAAAAATAACACAACACGAACCGCTTGCCGTGCCATATTGTATGCATGTCTAATCCAATGCTTAAATATTGCCGAATTTTTGCGAATGGAAAATTTATCTATGCTCTGCTAATACCTTGAAACAACGAAACCTGAACGAAATTCCGTACAAAAAAATAAAAAAAACCGAACTGAAAACCCGGTTCGAACAACGTCCGCAAACTGAAAAAACACGAAACGAACGGGGATTGCCGACAACTAAACCCAATCGAACCCAAATGCCACACGGAATCGCTGAATCCTCGACCCCTCGCTCGTCCTGTGTGTGTCCTTCGATCGACCGCATTATTGTCACAGGTGCTTCTCGTACGTTATAATACCATCGAAGCCTCTGCATTGTGCAATTGCATTTTTCTTGCACAATATCCCAGCTTATATTTTAGATTTAATTGCCATGGTCACCGGACAAAAGCGCATGTAAGTAGAGCCACACACAGGACACACACACCTCGCCCATCGATTCAGCTGGTCTCGCAAATGCCATGCCACGCCCCGCCCTCCACCGCAGCCCCCCATCGAAAATATGTTCTCCAAGGTGGCAGAAGTGGCAGTGTGCGGTGGTTTTCGGGGGTCCTGGCTACATTGAATGGATTTTAAATGGTACATGGAAAGGCAATTGAATGACCTGCAAAGGGTATCCTTAGGGTATTTGTTTTCTAGCGAGTTTGTTAAGAATGAATGGGGAAATTGTGTTGGATTAGACTTTTTAAATTCTAATTATTTTATTAAAAAAACAAAGAAGTTAGAGCAAGCATTTTTTCAGGGTTAAAAATAATCATTTTACATTTTGTATTTATTTTATTAAAGTCAAAATCATTGAGATTTGGTAAGAATTCTCCTACAATACCTTGTTTGGTCTAAATTTTAATATTAAGGAAAACAATTTATTATTCAGGAAAAGTTCTTATAGAATTTAGAATCAGAATATTTCACTTAATCACTTTTATTTTAAGTCATAATAAAATGATAATAAAAATGTTGCTTATATTCTTTACCAAAAGTATAGTATTAATAGATCTTATAATTATTTAAATAATAAAATTGAAATCCCTTTAATACTTCCACTCAATATCACCTTAAATATAAGGGGAATCACTATTCGTTATTCGAAATAACCACAAGGACAACCCACTTGGCAAGCTTCTTGGTTGCAAGCGTATACGTAATATTTAACAAATTGCAATTAGAGCGCATTAGACTCAGCATTTTGCCATTTATTTATGAAGGTGAAACCGAACTAGACTACACAGCACACCAGCTCCAATTAGCAAACACATCGACAACAATATCTACATCCTCCTTTGCAAATATCCTTTTACCTTTAGCCATATTTCATGGGGGTGAAGAGGCATCCTTAAAATAGTTATTCATTTTTCTTTGATATTAATAATGATAAAATTAATGATAAAAGCATTTAGTTGGGATTAAATTCTAGAGAATAACAATATTGATTTTTGTTCATGAATTTTGTCAAGAACAAAGCGGAAAAGTATTTAAAAAATTAATTGTTTATATCTATTTCATTTCATATCATATCCTACCTTTAGATTTAAACTATTTTCTACTTAAATTTTGTGAACTTAATCCCCAAACTTTATCCACTGTGCAGCTATGTGAAGGCGTACAAGAAAATCTCTCGCATAATCGACATGATGGCTTGGTTCGGACTGAAGGAGTGGCAGTTTGCCCATCGCAACATTGACGAATTGAACGAGCTGCTGCCGAAGGAGGAGCGCTCGGTGCTGCAGTTCAACATTGCGACGATTAATTGGAGCGAATATTTCCGCTCATACCTCAGCGGCATCAGGCGCTACTTCTTCAAGGATAGCGCTAACGATAATAAATTACAGCAGCGCAAAACTATTTATCGCAGGTGAGTCTGACTCTCCAGGTGCCTGCTGCCTGCTGCCTGCTGCCCGAGGATCGGACGGAAGGACATGCGGGGGATGCTTCGCTAAGTAGTTTTTAATTACACTTTGTTTACTCCCTTTTGCATGCCGCTACCTGCTGCCTGGTGCTTGGTGCTTGGTGCTCCTTCTGCCTTGGATGCATCTGTAACTGGACTCGCCCAGGATGCTCCTTTTGCACACGCTGCTGAAGACGACATTTGGTCTTTCATTAATTATGTGCATGCTCAAAGTTTATCTCAGGATTTTCAAAATTATGCCAAAGATTGCGCTCTGAGCGGGCATCGTTATAAATTATAATCAAACGATGATGCCGCAGATGATTTCATTCCTTTAATAAATTAAGCGGTTCTTAAAGTATCCTATTCCCATCTCATTCCTGACTTTTGTCTGGCATTACTCATACGCCGTGTGGCGTGAAACTTTTGACAACTTTTTCCCCAGCTTGTTCGCCCCTTTTTTTCGCGCTGACAGACGTCTTAGTTGGCCCCTCACGGTGCCAGGTGAGTGAAGTTACCTCTCGCGAACTTCGCTATATATATTATATACATATATACATGTTTATATATATATATATTGTTGTCACGCTGAGGTCTGTGAAATATGATGCAATTTCTGGTGCGATAAAGTTGCAAGGACGCCACGATCTCGAAGCGCATCAAAATGTGAGCTGTATGTTTTGACTTTGAGTGCGGAAAAGTGAGGGGTCCTTGTGGCCAAAGTTGTCCCACTACTCTTTAGGAAAATGTTTAGGGAATCCGAGCATGTTGACAAAGTGAATAAATTTATATTTTGCATTATATTTTGATGAATAAAGTTGCAAATAACAAGTTCATTGAATATGTTTGTTTATTAATCAGAGGGTGCAGACATATCTCTTTTATATCATCAATTTCTGTGCCTAAAAGTGTACAATAATACATTTTTTAAGACATTTTTAAAGACTTTCTTAAAAGTTTAATAAAAAATGTAAAAACGTTCTAAAAGCATCAGCACTTTTTCCGTTTAATTTATCCAAAAATAAAAATTAGTTATTATCGATAAATTTGGTATATTTTCAATTATTGTTTATATGTTTTACTATTTTTTTTTAGATATTAGTAAGATGTATCCCTTTTGCTTCATATGCAAATGAGCTTGGAAAGGGTATTTCCTGTAACTACTATTGTAATCTCTCTCTTCTCGCGTAAGAAATATGACCGAGAAGTGAACGTAAACAGCATGACAAATACAAACACACAGCCAGCACCACCAACATATGTAAGTGGATATATGTGTGAGCCCCATACATATATAATTTTAGTTAAAAGTTTTATTTCTCGCATATTTCATATTCTTGGCTGAAACTTTTTTCCACCTCGGGCATTTCCTTGTTTCATATTTCATCCCAAAAAAGAAGGACACAACGAGGGCGACTGGGCGAGCAGAAGAAGATCTGGGCTCCGTGCCGCGCCGCGCAGCGCGCATTCATTATTGTGTAATATTTTTACATTATTTTATTATAAATCAACAAAATGCACTCAACGCGGCAGCACAAAAAAAAGCAACAAAAAACAACAAAAAGTTGCATCTACGTCGACGCCGGCAGCGACTGCAACTGCAACTTCTGCTGCTGACAGCAGAAACACATTAAACGTCATAAAATGCACAACGCAGCGAAAAGTCGCCGGCAATGCGCGAGAAGGGGTGAAGGGGCGGCTGTAGGTTGGAGGCAGGCCCTTTGCCTTTATAATTTATTTTTGCTTGAATTAATGTGAATACTTTTTACCACTTGGCTGCACAGAGTTGCTCCGCTACCTGATAGTGGCGTATCCAGCAAGCTCCGAGCTCCCATCGGCAAGCTCCGAGCCGGTGCCCTCTGATAAGGTAAGTGCTGCCAGGAGCCTCCTCCAACTTCGACTCCTCCTCTGAAGGGTCCCAAAAAATACTTAAAAATTATCATAAGTGCAGGAGGAGCCTCCCAAGGACATGTGTGTGTGAGCAAAGCTTTCTCAATTCGGGCTTATACGGTCTTTGCACTTAAATATCAAGAGTATCAGCTGTCGTTTTGAGCCAATTTAGGGATCCATATTGGAAACTAGCTATGTAATTTAGAAAATGAAATTAAAATAAGATTGTAGAGTACCTTTATAGAAGGACATGTAGTGCTGACTTGGTGTAAGTTTTGCTTTTGTAATGTTATGTTAATATCTTTAACCTTAACATTTTTTACTAAGCAAACTCATTCTATACTTTTGAATAAAAAATGTTTAAGGGATTTTAATTGATGAAGAAATATCCCTATTAAAAAACTTTTAAATATTCTTCAAGTTACTAATTTTGTTCAATATATACCTTGTTAAATTTTTATTACTGTACGCCCTGAGTGATATTTTAAGATTAACATTAAAAGGTATTTCTAATCAATTCTGTTGCTCTCGTGTTCTGTAAATTTTTCACACAATTCAATCTCGTTTTGCAAAGCTTAACTTGCCAGTGTAATTACATATCAGTTACTCCTAATTCGCGAGCACCGCAGACAGCTGGGCATAATTAGTCTGGTCGTGGCAACAACCGAGGAGAGCCAAAAACTCACCGACCGACCGAGTGGGAAATGTGCAACATCATCAACTGTCAAATGCCAGCTGCAACATGCTGCGACGTGCAGCATCAGATGCGAGATGCGAGATGTGCAGCGAGTGTTGATAATCAAGTCAACATTAGGGGTGTCCACTGATGTGGACACTGAGCAAGGGGCAATGTGGCGTATGCGCAATATTTAAGCAGAAGCTGCAGCATCAGTGGCACCAGCAGCAGTGGAAGCCGCAAAACTCGCACAAAACCAATAAAATTATTGAATGGAACCCAAAGCATAAATCACAAAAATTCAGCACAAGCATGTAAAGAATATTTAGCATGTTGGCCACAACGAGAGGCCCTGTTTTGTGTGTTTTTGTGTTCGTATAGATTTTTAATTTAAAACAACCTGGCCAAAGGTAAGCCCGAGCACCTGTGACCAGGGAAAATGCCCTCGAAAGGCCATTAGTTGTTTGTCCAGGACCCAGCCTAATGTCCTCTTGTCAAAGTCCGCACTCAGACCGAGGCAGGATACCAGAACACACTGCACACTACACATCAAGAGCATGACTACACAGAAATATAAATTCTAATTAAAAAGTTTGGGTTTTTAAAAATGTAATACTATATTTATATAAAAAACGCAAGCATTTTTGTATTTTAAATTAATTTATTAATAAATTAAAAAATTATATTTTTGCTCTATGAAGAATAAAATATTTAACAAAGTAAAACCTTGCTTGACCCTGATGTACGAATAAATTCATTTTGTCAAAAGTTTTACTTAGAGAACCTCAATTTGGAAATACAGAAATATATTATAATACATTGGTTGTACACAATATTTCTCCCAATGTATTTCGGACAGGCTGTGCATGCAAAACGTAGCAAGCAATAAAGAAGATTTGTGTCGCCGTCGCATTTTGTGGATACATTTTACCCCCTTTATATTCTCTTCTCATCTCTGCCGCTTCTTGTACTGTCTCTTTTATTTTTTTGCAAATTCTGCAGAAAATCTCAGGCCAGAGTAGAAGTCAAGTTTGGTTTGGGCTAATGACCACAGAATGGCTGCTGGTTGCATTCAGTCAGGTTTGTTCTAGGCCCAGGTACGGACCAAGCTTCCATATGTATGCATACTCGGGGAAATAGGAATGAAAGTGGCAGAAGGGGAACAGGTGATGTCCTGGATCTTTCGAAGGAACAACCTAAAATCGAATTCATGGAAAATGAAACCTACGAAAACTACTCGAAAACTTTTACTTTTTGATATACTTACTACTAAAAACCAACTAAAAAAATAATGAAGAATAAACTAAAAATAAAAACTTAGAGATCCTGAAATGTATACTAATGACAGACATTGCTTTGTCTGTATTTGGAACTTCTTGATTTCTAGTTTACTTAACATTAATTCCATTAAATCCAATCTAACTTTCCCATAAATGTCGCTTCGAATAACAAATGAAATCATGAAAATTGTAGGAAAAACATCAGCAATCAAGCCATTGATATGTGCACTGATTTTAATCACTGAGCAGTGAAATTAAATTCCCACCTTTTCAATTAACATTCCCTGCAACATGTGGCTCTCGTGCTTGTGCCCACTCGAACATTTATCGATTGCTCCTCCCCATATATCCTGCTCCTGTCCTCCCACGATGCCATTAGCCCCCTTTGGTCCAGTCTGGGACCGTCTGACGCCCATTAAATTCGCCAATGGCCGGGGCCAGCTCAACTTTCAACGTTTCAACGTTTGCTCCCCAAAGATTACCGCAAATGCACAATGGTAAAATAATCATAATTGCATATAAAATGTTAATGGGCAATGGACCACGACCCACCAGCGGCGAATGTTTGGCCAGCGCCTCGTGCTTTCTCTCTAAAAATAAAAAAGGAAAACATTTTAATACACCAAAGGACACATTTGGGCACCCTCCCGAATGTGTGCGCCGCAAAATGCAAAAACAATTACGAAAACTTTGTTGCCGGGCCGGGCCCCTCCCCCTGGCCATTTCCCCCTGTGGAAAAACAAGGAAAAGCCTGAACTCCAAACCAAATGTGGGAAATTTTGCCAAGCTCAACTTTATGCTGTTTTCTTTTCGCCCCCACCGCTGGCTTGCGCGCTCTCTGCTCGTTGCTTGTTGCTTTTTATTGGTTATTTGTTGGCATCTCCTCGGCGGATTTTTTGTTTGTTTTTTGGCCCTCTGTGGAGTTTTGCTTTCATGTTTTCATTGCTCAAAAACGGGCAAAATGAGGCGAGGCGAAGTGAGGCGAGGCGGGGGTAGCAGCAACGGCCAACACTTAAATTTACATAATTTCCGCTCCAAGTCACCAATGTAAAAGCTTTGGGCCAGGATCAGCTGCTCTTGGTCCAAAGGCGGCCCAGCTCTAACTTTTCCTCCCATCCTTGTTTTCCATTGCATTTTTTTTGTTCTGTTTGCTGTTTTTAAAAGCGCGGAAATGTCGGCAATATTTTAACGCTTCTATTTTAGTTGAATTTTGCCCCGTGTTTTTCGTGCCGTGTTATTTTTTTGGCCAAACCCTTGTTTTTGTGGTAGACCAACACGGCGCTGCTGACTCTTTGGCCTCTGGCAAGTGCACGAACCGAAAGTGCAGCCCAACTTGTTGTGGCCCATAATACACCAAGGGCAACTTTGCAGACGCTTAGCAATTATGGCCACGCCAACTATTTTGTACCGCGCCCAACGAGCCCATTTCACCTTGGAGGCGACGTGAGTTGTGAGTCCATCGAGTGGCTTGCCGATAAACGATAGGGTCCTGTCAAAGGGATAAGGGTTAGAAGCCCTCCAATCGATTCGATTGACCATTTGGAGTGTGAAATGTGCCCGCAGTCAGGGCAAGGTTCAAACGGAAATGGAAGCAAATTGGGCATTTGTGGGTCATTCTTTTGTGTGATGGAATCAATATATCTTTTTGGCTCTATATTTATACCCTTATAATTTCAGTCAGAAGTTTGAAATTCAGGGAATGAGTCATTTTCGACCTTATGAACTTTATATATTTTTGATTAGCATTAACAGTCAACCCCTCAGTTTTAAAGCTATCTGAATGAAACTTTAAAATTAGTTTCGTATTTACTCTCACTGGTATGTACAAAAATGATAACTTTGAAGTATTTCTTATAATGTTTCCCCAATAAAATGTAGTTTGATAAAACCTATTATCCCCGCAAGTACAAAATCACACCAATTATCTCCAACAATTTTAATTATTAAATCCCTTTCCATTTAATCTGATTTTTTTTCATTGTCAATCGAAGAACCTATGCAATTATTTGCAATCATATTTCCATCTTCCATTTTCCGCCTGTCAGCATAGGAAGACAAATAAAAAGTGCAATGACAACTATCTTGGATATTGAATTTAATTAAAAATGTTCCTGGCAGTTCATCCAGCTTATTATCCTGTCACGGTGAATGAGCAAGTAAAGGAAAAAAAAGATCAAATGGTGTAAAATGAAAATGGAAAATAATTCCGACCAACTTAATTGAATTTGAATTGTTCCGATGAAATTGGAAGTTGTCTAAATAGACTGAAAAGAGACACCGCTGGGTGTTAATTTTATTAAACACTTCATCAATATCCTGCTTACTTCCGATTCGGTTTTATTTTCGCTTCCTTGCTGTATTTCTAACCTACTTTATGGTTATCCTTGGAGAATGGTTTCACTGAAAAAAGTTAAATGTCAAACTTGTTATTGCTTAAATAAGATGAATAAAAATGAACGAAATATAAATATAATAGTTTAACTTACACTGTTAGGCATTTCTTTTAGAAAAAGTATATGGAGTTTTTGTAGAATTTCATGCTTAAAATCAAGCCAATCCTTTAAATTTTTTCCAAGTGTGATTATTTCCGTCTAATGACAATTAACATTTTTCTAATGGCCAGCAATTAGAGAGATCCCCGAGCTTTAAGCAAGATTTATTGGAGCGGAGGGGTAGCCACTTTCTGGCGCTTAAGTCGAAGCCAAGTTCTCACACAATGTTGGCCTTATTATTACATTGTTTATGAGTTCCTTCTCCTCCCCGGCGATGGTCTTGGTCTCTTCTCTCAATTTATTGTTTTGTGTAGTGTTGTTCTCGTTGTTGGCTTGTTCTACAAGCCCGTCTCGCCATGTTTCCTTGTGTTTGTCTCTGGGAAAATCCATGCACACGGGTTCTTCGGCAGCAACCACCCAAACCACCCCCTGTTTGCGGTCGCCATTTGCCATTGCCATTTCCGCATTTCCCACAAACCTCTTGCGGTCCGCCCCAAAGTCATATTTCCTTATTATCTGGGCGGTTTTCTGCTTTGTTTTTCCTTCTTTCTTAACGCCCCCTTGACTTTTTTGCGGTTGACCTTACGAAAAAATGGAATTATTAATAGCCTCGTCCATTTGCTGCTAAGTGGCGCAAATTGTGTGTTTGTTTATATCATCTGGCAGAGCAGTCTTAAAGATTTTTCCTTCGCCGTGACGGGCTTCTTCCGGTTCCTTTAAGTAAAACTGACGTGAGTCAACTGGGAGGCGGAACTGTTTATGGAGCGCATTGAACCTTGCACTTTGTTAATGACCCTTAAAGCTGTAAAGGAAATATATGGATGAAGGGGATTTATGATGCGAACAAGGAGGGATCTATTGGGGATTAATTTCCCAAGGAGCTAGATGTGTTTTCAGGATTTAAGGAAAATAAAAGTATATGATGCAGTGATAAATGACACACTGTAGTTATTAATTTTTTAGCAAAAACTAACTATAATAAAAAGAAGAAATCAAGCATTTATTCCTTGATTTATTTCACACAATTAGCTTTAATTATAAATTACGCTGTCCGCCTCAAGTTACTCCTTACGTAAGCTTAAAGTACTCAGCTATCCTGCTGGCATAACCTGGTCAATACCTCAGACATGGAAGGCGATCCTTTCCCACGACCGTAGCACACGCCTTGCGTAACTTTTCCGCCCCATCTCCGAGCCGCTCTCATTGCATTAATTACCGCACACTCGGGGAGGAGCATCCGTGAGGTGGTGGAAAGGTGGAATCTGTGGCTGTGCAAAATTGCACTTCAAAACGAGACCAGCTCCCCCCCAATGTGAATGTGAATGTGGATGTGGCTGTGGATGTGGAGGAGTTCTGGATGTGCTGCTCGTTGCCCGTACTCCAGCTTAATTTCTCCTGCTCCTGGCAAAAGTCCCTGTCGTAAAGTGTTTGCACGTGAGTTTGTGGGCGCCAACATGCGCTGATTGAGAGTTCCTGCCCCTCCACCCGGGCTCCACTCGCTTTGGAGAAAGGATAAATGAAGGACGACGCTTAGATCTGACGTTGGTAAAGAGAGCAGCGAGCTTGGATATATTTTTCAGGTGCACTTAACAAAAATGAGTCAATGAAGGATTTTATTATTAAACAAATAAAGGTGTTGAGTTTTGAATAAATAGCACATCACAAATATAATAAATCTGTATACTTATATAAAAGAATATATAAATAATAACATGATTTAAGTAGGCATCAGTTACAGTTTTTTAAATCGTCAAAGAATGTATTACGTAAAAAATAACATTCTAGAAAATATTTGTTATTAAATATTTTGTTTATCTTTAAACCCTTTTCAAAGAATCTCTTCAGCAACATAACTTTCTAAGATTTTTATTAATTATTATTGATTGTAATTTTTGTAATTTTTATTTTTGATTAAATAAATTTATTTTTAAATAGCTCTCAGGGTTTAGGGGGTAAGTTTCTATACTTCCACTTAAACCGATTTAGTAAATTTTCACCGTGTTGCTCTGCTATGTTTTTTGTTTCCATTTTTTTTTTGTGGTTTCCGGGGAAGTGTTGTTGAAGCGCTTTGGCAAATATTTGATTTTAATTTTTCCAATTAATTGGTTTTCCATCAAAAATTTAACATCCTACCAGGCCGCCTCAGCCGTCTGTCTATTCTTTTTTCTCTGTTTTTCCTGCCATCACCTCACCTGTCCGTCGTCATTTACGTGCAACAAAAAATATAGTTCTTTTTTCTCTTTACTGCTGTCTGACTTTAAAATATCCCTAAAGGAGCGTAGGTCGAGATGGTGGTATAAACACAAAAACTTTGTCCTGCAACCGCAGAATGTGAGGGGCGGAGAAACAGAGAGGCGGACGGCGGGCGGAGCAAATGTCAACTACAAGAAAATTGTCACTAATGAGTGGTAAAAAGAGCGACTCGAGTTGGAGGCTTTGTTTGCATAGGCCGAAAGAACCGGAAATGAGCAGGACGGAGTAGAGCGGAGCAGGAAATTCTATGGAGCGAGCGTCTGCTCTGGATGGATGTTGGCTGGGCTCCACTGTGTACAGTCAATATTGGCAAATGTGTCAGTTGCAGTCCGCTTTGAGGTGGGCCATGGAAGGGTTCCTCTGCGGCTTATGAGCGGCGAAAAGCCAAACGGGAAGGGATAATAAAAACCACGACAAAAGCGCAAAACTTCCGCTACGGACAAGTAGTCAGAAGTTGCCAATGCCAGGACACAGGATGCAGGACACGGACCACATGCACACACACCCGTTACATTTGCATGCAAATTAAGTAGAGTACAAAAATGTGTATAAATTGGATCGAAAGGTTAAAGGTTGAGTTTTGTAAAAAAGGATTAAAAATTTAAAAATATTTAGCTATATTTATAAAATTTTAAATGAGTATTTAAATTAAAATAATCTTGTGAATATTAAAAAAGTAAAGGCATTCTTCATTAATTCCTACAAGGTTATAAATATTATAGAAAGCCTTAAGTATATGCTTTAAAAATATATACATTAGAGAAATTGAGCCTTATTACCCTTTGCTACTTTCTATATTATTTATTTTTTTTGTTTTAAAAATTAAGTATTTTAATAATTATCACTAAAGCTCCTTGTCGAGTAAGGGTATGTCCCAGACAAAAAATCTCACCTCTGGCCGGAACTCTTGTGTTCTGTGTTAATGAGATAAGCATGCAAATGCCCTAATAGAATGAGCTGCTCCTTGCTTCAATTTTCCCACCCGGCCAGGTATCCTTCCTATCCTGTTGTTTTAACCCCTCGGTGGGGGGAAAGGGAAAGCGCTGAAGAGCTGAACAGTCAATTAACAAGCCCAGCTGCAGGTGGATAACCATAACCCCAGACATCGGGAAGGGGCGATGGCAGACCAGCGCCACCGTTCATCATCGTTTATCTTAATAAACCGCGCACTCAGTCAGACATTAAGCTGGCGAAACCAAAAAGCAGCCAAAAGTCCTTTGGAAAATTGCTTAATTTGCAGTTGGTAGTGGCATCCAGAAACAGAGCAAAGGAAATCTGATTCAACGGCACTGGGAATAAAGTTTTATGTGTATATTTGGAAAATTTAAAAAGTTAAATCACTTGAATGCATTAATTTCAATACAACATAGTGTTTTTAATTACTATTAGGTTCTTGCAAATGCAGGAACTTAAAGATATGCCAGTTTAGAATATAGTGTAGTATTAATGAATCAACTAAACAGAAGGACAGCTACCTTTGAATTATAAATTTAAGTAAATCTTAATTTTTAAAATGCAAGAAAAACTCTATTACAATTCCCTTTTCGCTTTTAGTTTAACAAAAATAAATGTATAAATTTATTTCTTAAATGTAAATCCTTTAAATTTACCGAAACAAAACAAATTTCTTAATAATTTCGAGTGTGTTGAAAGAAAAGCCCAAGGGTGGGCCTAGAGGGCGGAAAAGTGGGCGCGGCAGAGTCAGTGCAGCGTTAACGCTTACTTGAAGCGCGGCACGTAAAAATGTTGATAAAACGCACAAAGCCAGTTGATGATTTCAATTTATATTTCCAAGTGGAACTCATCTTTAGTGCAGGGAGGAAAATCCCCACGCCCCATTTTCCACGGCACGTTACATGTAGCGAATTTGCTGAAGCATATCACGTGCAACATAATTTTTCCAAGCGACTTGCCACTTGCAAGTAGATGGAGAGGGAGCACACCTACAGATGATGGGGTTTCGGGTAGATGGAGATTGAGCCCGGCGACTGACATGAATGCCCGACGCCAGCCCCAACCCCTAGCCAGGGATGTGCGGCATTATAAGCGTGAAGTAGACTAAATAAATTACGTTTGAGCGCCAAAGGTGTTACGCACTGGAAGAAACGAAAGCTTAGTAAGTTCTTAACTAAATAAATATAAAAATTAAATCGGGTATAGTGCACTACAGTTCTATAAATTTAAAATGTATCTACTACTAATATGCTTAAAAATTCTATTAAGACTGCCAAAGAAATAACGAAGAAAAGAGTTATATGGGATTTGAGAAAGATTGAAAAAACTTTTTATTAATAAACATATATATATATGAATATATATTTAAGAAAATGCAACCCTTACATTATACTTTTGTTTTAGTAAATTTACAATTATGTTTTTTTATAAATATCTATAGTATAGTATTGTCTTATTATTGACTAAATGATAAATAAACAAATAAATGCAGTTTTTAAGTTCTCAAGTTTTTTCCCCTATTCCCGATTTTACCGAAGAATGCACCTGGTCACCTGATCGGCTGTCGTAAATAGTTGAAAAAGTTAAAAATGCTAATAACCATAAAAAAGGTGTAAGAACTTTCCAAGCCTTAGATATTTTGAATGCTTCTCCGGCGTCTCTCTCCGTATTTAAAGTTCTCATCGAAGGCGTCGCATCCCTTAACGTTGGCTTCGACTGAAGTTGAAGTTGCCTGGCGAATGCATTTTGGGTCTGGCAAAAGTTTTTGGCAAGTAAATGGAGCAGGAAACAGCTGTCCCTTCATATCTTTTGCATATCAGGAGTATCGACATAAGGAGGAGCGGCTGCAGGAATGGCAAAAACGACTCCTTCCTTTGTCAGTAAAATACATGGAAAGTTTGCCTAGGACAAGACGGGATGCCAAGCCACGCATAGAAAAGTTAGTAACATTTGACTTTCATATAAAAAAAATATATAGAGATATTATGTATATAAATAAATTTATATAGAGCATATTCTATGTGTGGCATATAATGTATTCTTTAAAAGGAAAATTGTTGAATGAGTTACAAATTAATAAATAAAATCTACTTTTTATAAAATAAATGAAACACAAAACAAATCAAAATCTACTGAGTTTTCAATAAAGGCATTTAGCAACAAAGGTAAAAAATGGATTTTAAATGTTCTACAAAATAAATATTTAGAAGATATTCATTTAAACCATTTATAAAATTGGTCACTACTTTCCTGACACACTCGCAAGCTGAGTATGTGTTTGCACACATGAGTGCAAAGTTACACTCAATTTATCTGCACTTCCCAAAAAGTTTACACCGAAAAAAGTTTTAGCTGAAAGGCAAACTAAACATTTTGTTATTGTCCCGATAATGGACTTCAGATTTCCATACGCACCCAGGCCCTCGAATTGATGTATATAATCTGTACATGAATATAAGTGCAGATTTATTTTCTGAAGACTGTCGGTTAGTTTAATTTTTTTTATTTACTGAATTTTAGCAATCGAATTCTTGTCGCAAATTATTCATTAATAAATGCAATTTTCAAGCCAAAAAAACATGAAATGATAATAATTTTATAAAAATTTGACGTTTTTTTTATTTTACATAAAATCTGATTATCCCAGCGATTGTTGTAATTAAAAAATACAACAGCTGGCAGTCACTTGACTTGTTAACTTCGCCGCCGGCTAGTGGCTTGGTATTTTCAAAGGGATTTTTTTCCAGCAACAAGAAGTACAAGCAGGCTACCAACCATACAACCATCGATTATGGAAAGTCGAGACATCAAAATTAATAATCTCAGTTTGCAGTTATGCAGCGGAAAAATGCCAGACGACCGAAATGAGTTGCTTTGAAGTTATTTTTGCTGCAACAGAACGCAGCCCGAGGCCCAAAGAAGCAACAGAAAGAAGCAAAAGCAGGAGCAGATGCAGAAGGCGAGGCATGAAGAAGGATAATCAGAAGAAAGTGCGCTTCGTTTCTAACATCATTAGTATCATCATCATTGTGGAAGAGCTCCTCATGTCCCCCGGGGCAAAAATGCAATCCCACAAAAAAAAAAGGTAAATCAAAGGAAAAACATCAAGATGCTGTAAATAATCTTCTGATCTAAACATACTAATATCTTGGTTTCTTACATGACCAGGATAGAGCACTTAATTCATAATAGTTATTTTCAATTGATTTATATAATTCTTATAATTTAAAGTAAGATATTTTTAAGATTAAGCTGAATTTATTGGCATTCTCTGTAAGAGTATATGAACAACTCAGCTAAAAAATAAGACAGATAAGCGGTCTGTAAAAAATAATGGAGCCTGGCAAATGTTGTTATTACCTTTGAACGATGTTCGCCGCGTTTTCTCCATTTTCCCAAATGGCAGCTTATTAAACATCAGACAACTTGCCACCAACACAAATGCACCGCAACACGGTTATACCTGTTGAAGAGTCCTTAAAAAAGGAGCAAGCGGATTGCTTACCTAAAAGGTGAGCTGAGCTGCGATTTTTGTAGAGAGATATATAGCAATCATTCTCAGATACAAATTAGATTAGCTTATTTATCAAAGGAAAACCGACAAAAACTCACTCAATTTTTTTTTTCTGAAAACAAACTTCCATTTAAACAAATCTTTCATTCATAAAAAAAAGTATATAAGAAACAGAATTTAAAGTTCTTTAAAAGGATTGGAATGGCATTCTATTTTTATGCAAACTGAGGCTGCATTTGAATTGATAAAAAATATATGAGATACTTGAGTAATATTTGGGAGCGACCACTGTAGTATCTCGAGGGCAGCGGAACCGTTTCCCCCTTCTATTTTCGATGCTCTCTTGCATATTACTCATGTGTGTGCCCAAGGCATCGAGTGGGTGGATTCAGGATGCAGGAGATAGGATGCAGAGTGCAGAATGCAGAATGCGGGATGCAGGATGCTAGACGGGTAGTGGTAGTAGCATGTGGTGGCGTGTAATGCAGCTGGAGCTGCCTTTGTTCTTGTTGCTGGCCCGTGGCTGGTGCTATACGTTTTTTAATAAATTATAAATTTCTGCAAATATATTTGCAAGCAGGGATTACTTTTATCCCATAGCCATTCCTCTTTACTCCGCCCCACCTCCCCCTCCTTTTACATTTCGCAAGTTTTGCCGAGGCCCCAAGTGTGTGGCCGCCGCCGCCGCTCTCCCCATCTTTCCGTTGATTTTCATGTGTGCTTTTGTATGCACTTTGGAATTTTGTATTCATGCTTAAGTCACGTTTCGCACATTTGTTAAGCGAAGTTCTTAAGGCGATTGCAATGCCGCCACTAGTCCTCTCTTTCCCTCTGCCACTGCCACTGCTCATCTCCCAGCCGCTTTTCCGCTTTCCCCGCGCCTTTCATGTTTGCATAGCGAAAGGAAATTATGTGAAAAGTCTTAAATTAACTGCAAGTGGCAAGCGCAATGGCTGAAAGACGAAGAGGGTTTTTTTTCGTTTCAAATGTTATGTAAACCGTCTCGGGGATGACGGAATATATTTTTTAATCAATCACAGATCCTTTTAACTCGGCTTCCCTTTGTGCTTCAGAAAAGGTGGAATTAAAATTTAAGCCGCAGGACAACAAATATTTAATCCTTCTTCGAAGGTAGGTGTTGGATTTAAAAGTATTTTTGAAAATAAAAGAATTTTCTTTTATATTTAAAATATTGTTGATAATTATTTTGCCTAAGAATTTGTTCATAATATCTAAAATTCAAGAATGTTTCACTTTTCAAATTACAAATTCTTTAAATTTCTCCAAGCTCGACAATAAAAATGTCGTTTCAAAAATGATAAATGCGAACTCACACTCACACAAAAGTTGCTCTGCCCTGAAAATCACGTAGTAAATTTTCTTTCGTTAAACTTGAGCCGCTACCGATAATTCGTTGTGAGTGAAACATTCTCATAGGTGAAGTTTTTCCGTTTCTTTTCCCGGATCCTGCATATTAATTTGAAATTTGTAGCATGCTTTTGTGCGACCGTAAATGTTCCTGGGAGTTCGAGTTCTGTGGGGTGTTTTGGCATTAACGGAGTCATAAATTCTCAACACTGCTGACAGTTTTCATATTTGACTTTTCCCATGCATGTTCAACGGGAATTGCCAGCCCAAAAAAAGAGTCCCGAACTCGTATTCGGACGAGGATTTTGCGGAGGACCTGAAAGGGGGCACTGAGGGATTTGCACCTGCATTCCCATTAAGGTGCGAAACAACTTTCGGCTAAGTAAATGCTTGGGGAATGGTTGAGAAATGTTTTGCATACGAAAGGAAGGAATTTTAGGTATTTTCGCATCAGACGAGGTCCTGTTTTACGGGATGCTAAATGGGCTGGGGCAGATTGATTTATGGCAACCAGAGATCCTGTTCGGAACATAGGTATACATTAGGTTTTACAAGCCAAAGGATTTTGCTAATGCTGCTAACATATATTTCTTAAGGGAAATAATGTCTTTCCTATTTCGATATTTTATATATATTTTAAGAAACTAAATTGCTTTCTCCAAATTTCTGTTTCGTATTCTAGACACTAAATTTGATCCTGCTTATCTGAAAGCCTCTTGTTGCACGCTTTCCATTAACTGATTCAAATTCCTCGCCACCAGCTGCCCCATTCCATTAGGCAGCAGCCCGTATAATGTATTTATCAACAACTGACAAAGTGTGTCAGTCATTCTTTCAGATTGACAAGCCAAAAACTGAATCCAGCAGCGAGTTTCGGGCTCGAACAGATTTTGCCATTGCCGTCTCAATCAGCGGCACCACTAACACAGCCAGGCACAAACAAACGCACAAATATTTACAGGACTTTATTTACTCCTTTTTCCAAGGGAGAGGGAGAAGCGTCGCATTGAATTACATTTTCATGGGGCGGCACGGCACGGCAAGGCATGGCCCGAGCTTTTCCGACAGCACGAAGTGAAAACTTATCAGCTGCAGCTCCTTCAGTTGCAGCTTCCAGAAAAGTTTTACGCCATTTCCGGCGTAACGACATTTTTTGGCCAAATTGTGTGTGAAATTGAATTGCAATTGTCAATAATTCGTTGCCAAAAATGTGTGTATATTATATAAATGTGCGGAATTGAATGCATATATGTAGCGCACTGATTCGCAAAAGTTGAGTGCGTTTACGAAAGTTGAGCCCACGAGTTGGCAACTTTTCCGCTTAAGGTGGAGTCGATCGTGCCTCTAATTAAAATCCTGCAGTTGCTCCAACTTGATTGAATGGAGAGTCCTTTCTTGACAGTTCCTTCGAATTCAATTCCCGGCAATGCAAAGCCGATCTTAATCATTTCAGGCCCTTTCCCCATTGCTGCAGTAATAAAAACCAATGACGTGTATAAAATTTATTTATTTTTTATGTGCTCACAACTAATGTCATGCATCCAAAGAAAGAAAAAAATTGGGAAAAGAGACACAACACACATCGAACACTGGCGGTCCGAGGCAGCTGCAACAGCTTCGTGCCTATCCAAAGCGGCACGTACCAAAAAGTTCCGCAAAGCAATTTTTGAGCTTCTTTTTTTTAAGGATGCGAAGAATGCCGGGGTATGCTGATCAAAAGCTATAATAGATTGCTTAGTTTTTTAATTTTAAATTAAATTTTAAGTGGCTTCCAATGAAAACAAGGTCGTAAGCTCTAAGATTATGAGTTAAAAACTTTTAGCAATATAGTACCAAGACTAATACCATTGAATACGAATTTTTAAGGTTGTTTTAAAAGTGATTCAAAGAATTATAATAATAAGGAACTATTTTTGAAAGGCTTAAAATTTTAACCAATCTTTATTTGTAATGGAAAATATTTTACCGAAAACATCTTAATCCAATTCTGTATCTACGAGTATCTGTAACTATAATTTAAATCTTTATTTAATACATTAAAAATATAATTTCGACTAAAAATACATCGGTTAGTAACATAAAATATCCTTTAAAAATGGAATACATTATCTTATATCCTTAGAATATTTACATTTTATATCAGTAGTAAGTATCTCAAAGTCGAGCCTTTCATTGCAACTTTCTAACTTATTTTTTTATTCTAAACATATGGCCAGAATCAAACGTTTGGTTGCCGGTGTGTGTGTGTGTGTGTTGGTGTGTGACTGCCACAGTTTGTCATAAATTTTCGAAAAGGAAAGAGAGAGGGGAATGGTTGTTTTTGGGGTGTAACTGACTTTGCTTTCCTTTTGGCCGCAACACTTGACACCTGCTACTACCTAAAGGCCCTTCCCCCTGGCTTTCCTGCTGCTGTTTCGAATTTTATTGTTTGCTTAAATATTTACACAATGAAAACGAAGCGTTTTCCATGTGTGTTTTCCCCAAGGGGGAAGTGTTTGCGGTTCTTTGGCCCGACTTGCAAATGTTTTTTCCATAGCTTACGGGCTTGTGATTTATAGTATGTACATTTTCGAGGTGCCCTGCATGGAGCCCCGAAGGCGTTGCTTTATGTATTTATGATATTCTATATTGTACTCAATTGCCAATTATGAGCTGTTAAGGTTACTTCTCCATGATATATGTGACTGAGCGTAGGGGAGTTGTATTTTCGGGTTTTATTTTTGGTCCCAATTAAAGTTGTGCGGAAAGTTTTCGCCTAAAAAGTCAGAGTGACTTCGACATGCGACAGAGCAACACTTCTGCCAATTTGAATATTTCATGACATTTGTCACTCTCTGCATGCAACAGACACTCGTTTCCTGTTTACACAGACAGCTCCAACTTTTTACTCAATTTTTTACCCAGCCTTCAGCCCTTAGCCGTCAGCCAGCGTCTCGCCTCCATGACTCGCGCTTTTCCTTCGGCTTTCCTCCGGCTTGCCACTGGCTTTCTCCCCTTTTTTCTGCGTATTCAGCATGTCAACTGCGAAAACTCAATTTGCTTAAGTAAATAAACGGAATATGAATGTTTAATTTATTTTATAGATATTAAATAAACACACGACTCCCAGCCGGAGTCCTCGAGCACACATGCAGGGTAAGAAACTTTGACTTCCAGCTGAACTTCGTTAGAAGGCAAGAAGGAACGCCAATTGTGGGTTGGCTTGTGATAACAACATTTACAATTCGCAAAAACTTTGAGCAATGGAAATTTTTAAAGGGCAACTAAATATGTGCATAAGCAGAGTGGGTGAAAATCCTCAAAGGAAAATGCAGTTCCTGCTTAATCGCTTCCTCCTCTCCCTGGTAATCTCTATCGAAAAAGGTTTAATTAAAATAGCGCCACGGGGGCGTGAGGCGGAAATCAATTTAATTAAATTTGCACTCACTCTCGCTTTCTCCTCTTACTTTCTTCAGTGACTTATTTCGGTTCCTGTTCGGAAAGGAAAATCGCAGACAAAGGACTGTACTGCATGCAGAGAAGGAAGAAATATAAAAAAAACCGCGTAAACAGCTCAGAGATTGTTTTAACCAACAGAAACCACCTGCGGCCAATTCGCGTTTTGTAGCTCTCATTTAATTAAAATAGTCATTACAGAATCTGCAAAGTGCGTTTCAAAACAATAAAGCACAAGGGGGGAGTAAGCAGATATATATTCTAAACTTTATATACCATCTAAACTGTAGTTATGTCATGATATTCTTATTAAAAGTATTTAAATATAAGGACATCTTTATATCAATTAAGATTAATAATTGAATTTCGTGTGTCTGTGGTGTTTGTGATACTTAAATAATAGTTATGAAATATATCAATTCCATAAATTTTTTTTTTTATATTAGTTATAAAACTCTATGAATTTGTTTATTTTATTATCCATACACCATGTTAAGTTCTTCCTTAAAATTTTTTTTTTTAATTATCTTTGTTTACTTTGCTTTCAAGGCTATTTTTTTAAACGTATTAACCTTTTCTCAAAATATTTTTCATTCGAGTTTTTTTTTAAATACGTGCTTATAGTTTTGACTCTGCAGCTTTGAAACGCACTGTATAAATTATACAAATACCACACGCTGATTTTTAATTAAGCCACAAACCTACACCACACGCTGCGTATACGCAATGTCGCGTTTTTCCTCTTCATCCTTATTTTCTCCACACCCCCTCTCACCACGCCCCCTCTCCGCCCCGTTCAGTTCATAAAATTTTATGCGTGACTCATGATTTTTGTCCTTCGCTCTTTTTTGTTGACTTGTTTACACGCATCCCTGACAAATAATGATGAGTCGCTGGCTGCCTTTTATGAATATGAATGCTGCGCGGTTGGTGTGGGATGCGGAGGGATGGGTGATCCAGGGGGCGTGGCCGTGTATCATAAAAACCTAAACGTCTGCGTCGGAGGCGTTAAATTTGTGCGAATTTTTGCTTTTATATGACCGGATCGTGTTATGACAACGCTTACATGCTGTTATCTCACGGAGAGAGTGGGTGAGGTCCTGGAGGCCTGGGCTTTCCTTAAGTGGATGGATTGCCGCTGGTGTCAGAGGAGGGGAGAGGGATGAATTACAGGTGAGACTTGCTGGTGACTTGCAGGTCCCTGAAAGTTATCTAAATAATTAGACAAGTATTTTATGTTGCTAATAAAATCAGAAAACTTTTAGATTAGATTAAGTTATTATTTTGAATATCCAATATAGCAAAATGACAGGACATTCCCCTCTCAAAACATATAGCTTATAAAGCTAATTAATACTAATTTATTAAATCTTAATTAAAATTGAAGAGTCAAAAGACTGTTGAGCATAATATAGCATACAAACTATCGATTAGTTATGGTCCATTAAACTGCAAAATACAATTTATTCATCATTTAGAATACAATATTTATATGAAAGCCAGCCAAAAAGTTTTCAGTTCACTGAACCCAAACCCGAGTGCATTTTCGCCACTTTCCGTAAAGTTTTGCCCCTAACTGGCCATAACATTTGATTATGTTTTCATACATTTAGCAAAACCATTTTTCCGGTTTTTCCGCCGCTCTCGCGTGTATATTTATTTTGCATAAGCTTTTTATGAAATGTTGCCAGAATGTAAATATTGCAGAGTTACCGATTTTCGCATTGAATTTTTCTCCATTTATAACCCGATGCCATTTAATATGGCATAAACAACAACCAAAAACAACGCAAAAGGCGAAAACTTTTGCCTGTCTGTCTAACGTACTGAAATTCTCGCGGGGAGCATAAAATACATTTTACATAAATGGATAGAATTGCACATTAATATGCGCCAGCCAAAAGTTTCATGAACTAACCCCATCCCGAAATGGGACGTCGGGAGTGGGAATTTTGATATACGAACATGTGTCGAGTGCTTTGGAAATGTTTGCGTTGCGATTTGTCTCGACTTTGAAACCCACTTTGAGATTTTGATAATTGTTAGTTATGTGTGGCTGCCAGTTGAGGATTTCCATTCTACCCGTCCATTAAGTTGGCTTCGCTTTGCAATTAGTCTGGGAATTCGTACCTGTAATGAGTTTTAAGCGTTGTTTATGCCCCCAAAAACTTTCGCTATAAAATGCAGTCTTGGCACAGATTATGCACACACTAAATGGTACATTTATGGGCTCTTAAAAATTTGGCCCAGTGCCCTGATATGTTAAAGTTTGGCTGTGGTATTAATTTTTAATAAAATGTATCGTAATTATTTAAATACTTTTAATGATCGGACAATTTAAGCTTTGTGGATTTTTAATATATTTATATTTATTGTTTAGTATAACATATAATTAAAAATTGCAGTAAGTTATATCCTCTAAGGCTTCCTCATCCCCACTGATTGAGCCTGACTCCCCTTTTTTTGGCAATAGTTAGAACTTGGCTATGATTCAACTATGCACATAGAGATGGCTAGGCAAATCTGAGTAAAATTGTTTTTTTATTGTGCAACTTGGCCAGGAAATTCAAATTTTAAGGCAGCAGCAAGACCAAGAGCAAATCAACAGTTAATTTATGAGCATTTAATAAGGAAATCCCATTTAAAATCACTTAATCGGCCTGGCTGTAAGTCGAAGGCTTATCTTCAATTAAATGGATTTCATGCTCCCGTGACTTGTTGCTCCATTTCGGAGGCAGGCGCCTTCCTGATTATCCTCAAAGGCGCAAAAGCACAAATCCTTGTCGGTTCTAAGGAGCTGCGAGTATCAAAGCGTTACAAATCACTCGAAGGAGCCGCTGAGCGCGTGTCTATCGATTGAAGTGCGACAAATGGAACGCATTAAGTTAACATTATTGCCAAACAATTTGCTCGAATTGTGTTCATTTTGTGTCGTTACTGTCATTGCTACTCACATACATAACTTGCTTCGGTCTCGCTGTGGGTTTCCTTTTCGTTTTCGTTTTCCTTTCTTTTGCCTCGATTCTCAACTTATATCCTTGTGCTTGTTATGTTTACCCCAAGCTGCTCCCCACACTCCTTGGATAATTCTTTAGCAATTGTGTTTTCATGTGGCCAACCCCAAATCTGATTAGACGGGAGTTGGCGAGGGTCTGAGCTTTGGGGCCAAGAAAGGCAGTATCAAACGACGATAAATGGCTGAAACTTGTAAGTGAGAAGATATTACGAGTGGATGTGCCCATTGTCAAGGGGAAATTGCTTTTAGCCTGTTGCTAAAAATCCTGCACGAGTCCTGCCGTCCTGTGCCTCCGCTCCCTTGAGGGGCTTCGTCGGCAATCCTTTCAATGGCAGGTTGTACAATTCCAATCGGCTTGTTACCTGTCGAGGGAATTGCCTGTGTTAAGTGGTAAATTATCTTTTTTTCCCTGGTTTGGTTACATTTCCACTCTCACTTTGTTGCGACAAATTACGGAAAAGGGTTTGCGTGTAATGGATACCTAAACTGGGACAAGGTAACTGTCTAAAATCACTGAACACTTAAAGAGGGGAACAAATAAAGCCTTATAAGTGAAGTTTGGGGCTGGAAATCGAAGCTTGCTTATAAGTTTTTAGCTTCGATTACTGAATATTTGTGGGTTGGATCAATTTATTTATAAGTAGTTAAAAAGAAAGGTATACGGATAATAATGCCTGGTTAACTAGCATTATCTTTGATAAATTTGAATATAATTTAATATTTGTACTTGTTTCTTAGCTTTACAGAAATTTCATAAACTTATCATTAGTTTCGCTTCTTCATCAAAATTCGAGCAATAGAATGGCAAAATCATAGGGATATCTTAGCTTTAAAATGTTCATTTTCAAACTTCCTGAATTTAACGTAAACTTTTGCTACGGAAATGATTTGTCATTTTTTATTCTTTCATTTTTTAAGGTAAATCATTTTAGCCTGCCGACGACATGTGTATGCGTGTGCCTGTGACTCTTATTGCTGCTGTTATTACATTTATTGCTCCTGTTCGAGTTTGCTGCTCCTGTCGGGACTTTAATGAGGCAACGTGACCTTTCCGCCGTTTCGTGTCACAATTTATGATCGGCACTCCAAGCGTAAATTACACAAATAAAAATGCGCACATAAACATAAATGGAGCTAGAAGTTTAATGCGCAACAAGCCGTTAAAATTAAGCGACAAAACATGAGCTGCAAACAAAAGAGGAGGAATAAAAAAATATAAACCAAAATATATATGTATGCGGAAGTGCATTGAGTTTGAGCCGAGAATATCCCGGACTTAGCCGCACTCGCTGCTGCAGCTCTGAAATTTTCAATTTGTGCGGCAAATTACTTAAAAGCATAAAAATCTATTTGGCTGAGAGAGATGAGATGTTTTAATGCCAGCGTCTGGACGAGCTTCCCTATCTCCCACCTTCTTTGGGGGTTGACGGGCGCCCACGAACTTTGCAAAAATAAAGTGCTGCCTGAAAGGCCAGAGCCATTAAAATATATATGAAGCTGCACAAAAGCAAAATAGTATACATTTTTGAATAGTTCGTGAAAAGACTAAAGACTCTATCCTTTAAAGGAGAATCTGTCAAAGCAACTGCAAAACAAAAATAAAGTTCATGGGTCTCAGAGTTGTTTTGAAACTAAAATGACGAACTGAGTTTGAGAGGTGGGAATTTATAATATATGACTCTTAAAGTTAATTAACATAGAACAATGTCTTAGAAGTAAGACTTGTAAAAAGATGAAATATTTTGAATTATTATGCAAAAAAATAAATGTAAAACTATCGATTATTATTTGAAACTAAAATAACGAACTGAGTTTGAGAGGTGGGAATTTAAAATATATGACTTCTTAAAGTTAAAGCAACATAGAACAATGTCTTAAAAGTAAGACTTGTAAAAAGATGAAATATTTTGAATTATTATGCAAAAAACATAAATGTAAAACTATCGATTATTATTATAACCAAGTCAAACTCTAATTTTATAAAATTTACATAAATCTGCTTAAAGACCATTCTGATTTGATCAATCAAAGACCTCTTCCTTTTCTTTCTTTTTTGCCAACACACACTGCCTTGGACAATTTTTCAGCTTGATCTGTTGGCTGCTGTCAAGCGTTTGATCTGCAACAGATTGAACTATCAATTATGCCCCAGCAGGAGACGTGACCAGCAACTGACATGTGCCACATGCCGCAGCCGTATATTCCCGCAGGAGA